>APFE030881933.1:82468-102601 GCA_000404065.3 Pinus taeda | reverse complement strand
CTTTTGAGAGCCAAACGCTTTTTGGGGTTGGCTAATCCCCTGCAATTGTAGGAGAGCCAAATCATGGGGAACCAAGGGCATAGGGCTCAATTTCTCTAAGTGCCCTTTCAATGGTGCATTGTCGGCCTCATGCAACATCTGCGATGGCTGACTGAATGGATGATTTGATTTTGGATGGATGGCCCCTAGCAGGTTTATGCTTAGTGGATCGTCCAGGGGAGAGTCCCAGTCCCAAAACTTTTGGACGGACACGAGGTCGAAGGTGGTATGGATGAGATCCCGAACCAGTTAGGGAGGTTGAAAGGGTGTGGGGAGTGGAAGTCATCCTGAGAGAGGAGGGAGTGGTGGAGAAGGTGGGGGGGGAGGGGCAATGGAGCATGGAATAGAGGGGATAGAGCCCGGTACAGAGGAAGGAGGATGCAGAGATGAATGCAGTACAAAAAAAATAACATATGAAAAAAGTACAGAGGTTATGGGAAATGACTCATTACCCGGGGCAGAAGATGCTTCCATTGCAGACTTGGAGTGGGTACGAGGTGGTGAGGACGCTGCTTTCCGCCTACTATTTGTCTTCTTTGAAGTGCCTTTCCCCGCCTCCGATGGGATCTCACTTTGGTTCTTGTCACCCTCCCCTTGCTTCATATCACCTTTGTTCTGCTCAACTGATGGTTGTTTTTTTGTCCCCCTTGAATTTTCCGAAGTCACCCCATAGAGCAAAGGACAGTCCTTGTACAAATGGCCCACTTTGTGGCACCTTCTACACCGAAAAGGGACACCTTCATAGTCCAAAAGTTGTTTGCACGAGAAATGTCTGCGGTGCAATGTGATTTTCTCCTCCAGCCCAGCCCTGGTATCAAGATGAACTAAAATCCTTGCCATAGTCATAATTCTTGTTCGTTCGTAGGACTGATCGTGTTCAAGATAAGTTCCCAGCACATCGCCAATACACTTGAACACCTTAGGGGTCCAAAATTGCATAGGTAACCCCAACAATCTAACCCAAATAGGCCCACCGCTAAGCTGTTCATGCTCCGAATCAAAGAGGGGATCCCATCGCTTCAGAAGGACAGGTGCTAGCTCAATATGCCATAATTGAGACAATATCCATTCTGTGTATTCCGCTCTATCAAAGTGCAGAGCAAACCAGCCTCTGGCTAAGACCCTTATAGCTGGAAGTTCCTTCAGTAGGGTGCCCCAAATCTCCTCTGTCCATTGTCGTAGTCTTTCCACAGAATAGGTCCGACCACGGACCCGTCCTACCAGTACTTTCCTCGATATATCTATTGCATCTGCCATTTGAACGTCTTCCCCGAATGTCAAGTTAATATCTGAGTCTTGGCCCTGAGGCACCAACCTTTTTTCTACTTGTCGGAGCGCCTGCCTATAGTGAATCCTTTGAGAAGCTTTCGACACGGATCCGAGGTGCTATGCTAGGCAGATTTGGCTAGACGAGCAGACAAAAGCGGAGAGCTGAAGCAGCCCGAGCGAATAGGACAATGTGGGTTTAAACTGTAGGAGTTGGGATGAATGGAAGATCGATCAGGGCACTGTACATTGGAGGGTCCATCCGGTGCCAAGGATATGGAGGAAGGGTTTAAGGGCTGGGAGGTCAGTGCAGGGGAAAGCAGGGGTTGCTGCAGAGGGTATGGAAGGGGGGAGTTGAAGGATGGGGATGTCTGCATGCAAGAGCCTAGCATATGTAGTGTGGCCGGCAAGAGAGGAGGGCACTCTAAAACCGGTAGATCCTCAATGTTGACAGCCAGATGCTGCTTTTTTCCAGAGTGCGGCGGGTGTAGTGACGAATGAACAACAACTGTTGAGCTAGGCAAGTTTTTACCCTAGGGGTCCATAACCGGATGATTTTGATACGCCCAAATTTCTTGTTCTGGCATGGGGTCCTCCTCGTAGTCCACGAGGTCCTCATCCACCATAGTAACCGAAAAATACTTGTTCTGACCATCGACCAGGGGGACAGACTGTAGGGGAAACCAGAATCTCAAAGGTAAATAAAAAACGGCCGATCAAATAACTGCAAACCCTTAAAACTATTCTTCAGCGATCCCAATATGGGTCAAAACCATAAAATAATGAACCCTCAGATGGGCCCGTGTATGTCACCATTCCCCGGGATTCAACAGGTCACGAGCAGTCCAGGGACCCTGTGATTCAACGGGCCGAAAACTAGGGTTTGTCTTTCTCCGCCATCTTCAAGAGTAGAGCTTCTAAAGAAGGGCTTCCTACAACCCTTAGCACATGCAATTCAGAAGAATGCCCAGAGTATTTTTTTACTCATAATTAAGATTAATACAATTAAATTTTTCTAATTTAGTGACATGAAATCCAAAGTTAATGTAAATGAAAGTGTTGGAGCAATCACAGTTCATGGTTTCCCCCCTAAAAGTGTCAACAATTTGTGAACATAAACTTACTGGAAGAAAATTAGTGTGTAAAATTAGTTATTAATTAGTATACAATTTGAATCAATGAGGTTGGCCGAGAAATGGAGCCTAGGCATGGATTTTAGTGAAGCAAGGCAATTTTGGTCCGCTTCACAAAAATGCATAACCAACATTAATTTCAAGGCCAAATTCAATGATTCAACTTGGAGAGTATTTTTTTTACTCATAAATAACATTAATACATTTAAAGTTTTCTAATTTGGTTATTTGAAGGTCGAAGTTAATGTGAATGAAAGTGCTGCAACAATCACAATTCACGGTGTCACCCAAAAAGTGTCAATAGTTTGTGAACAACAGAAACTTACTAGAAGCATATTAGTGTGTAAAATTAGTAATATAGTTTGCAAATTGAATCAATTATATTGGCCAAGAAACGAAGCATGAGAGTGCATTTTAGTGAAGTAAGATAAAATTGGTCTGCTTCACAAAAATGCATGCTCAACCTTCATTTCAAGGCCAAACTGAATGATTCAGCTCAGAGAGTATTTTTTTTTACTCATAAGTAACATCAATACGATGTTTTTTTTCTAATTTAGTGATTTGAAGGTCAAAGTTAATGTAAATGAAAGTGTTGTAGTAATCATAGTTCACAGTGTGACACCAAAAGTGTCAGTAGTTTGTGAAAAACATAAACTTACTACAAGAAAATTAATGTTTAAAATTAGTAATTAAATAGTATACAATTTGAATCAATCCTATTAGCAAAGAAATGAAGCATGGGCATGCATTTTAGTGAAGCAAGGAAATTTTGGACCACTTCACAAAAATGCATGCCCAACCTTCATTTCAAGGCAAAATTGAATGATTCAAGTTGAAGAGTATTTTTTTACTCATAAGTAATATTAATATAGTTAAAATTTTTCAAGTTAGTGATTTGAAGGTCAAAGTTAATGTAAATGAAAGTGCTGCAACAATTCCAGTTCATGGTGTGCCCCCAAAAGTGTCATTAGTTTATGAAAAACATAAACTTACTAGAAGCAAATTAGTGTGTAAAATGACTAATTAAATAGTATACAATTTGAATCAATCATATTGGCTAAGAAATGAAGCATGGGTGTGCATTTTAGTGAAGCAAGGAAATTTTGTCCTACTTCACAAAAATCCATGCCCAACCTTCATTTCAAGGCCAAATTGAATGATTCAACTTGGAGAGTATTTTTTTATTCACAAGTGACATTAACAAAATCAAAGTTTTCTAATTTAGTGATCTAAAGGTCGAAGTCAATGTAAATGAAAGTGTTGAAACAATCACAGTTCACGGTGTTCCCCAAAAGTTCCAACATTTGTGAACAACAAAAACTTACTAGAAACAAATTATTGTGTAAAATTACTAATTAAATACTATACAATTTGAATAAATCAGATTGGCCAAGAAATGAATCCTAAGAGTGCATTTCAGTGAGGCAAGGCAATTTTGGCCCGCTTCACAAAAATGCATGCCCAACCTTCATTTCAATGCCAAATTGAATGATTCGACTTGGAGAGTATTTTTTTACTCATAAGTAACATTAATACAATTAAATGTTTTTATTTTTTCACATATATTTTCCTATTTTTCAAGAATACTCTAAAATTGCATGAATCTCATATGGGTTTGTGAAATTGTTCCTGAGTCTTGTGGTGTAACAATGCCCTAATGGCCCTCAGTCTTATGGTGTAACAATTCTGTAATGGGCCTTAGTTCTTAGGTATGACAATGGCCTCTTTGGGCCTTCTTATCTGTGATATGAAAAAATATTATGACAAATATACAAAGGAGATACGATGAGTCCTATGACAAAGATATCATGACAGACCTGTGACAAAGATATCATGACAGTCTTATGACAAAGATATCATGACAAACCTATGACTGTTCTGTTGCATTGTTATTGCTAATGTTCTCTCTACATAATTTCTTATGATGATGTGGGGTGAATGCAATGTGAAAATGGTGAAAATGTTTTAAAATACAATTATCTACAACAAAGACTTCTAGCCCTAAGAAAACTAACATTGTTAGTGCTCTACTAATTAATGGTTAATGGTGAATATGCTTGAGTAAATGTCAATAAATTCAATAAATTATATGGTTGTAAAATATGGTCCATAAAATTAAACATCTATGTGGGGAGAGATGAAAAATTATAGGTCACCTATGGATGGTAATGAATGTATTTTCCTTGTTGAAAATATGCAAACGTTTGTAATTTTAGTTTTTTTGTTTCTATTTTGATTTTAAAGTGATTGTTGAGTTGACTGGTCTTGTCAAATACTCAAAAAGGATTTATCCCTCCAATCCTCTTGTTGTTTTCGTTTTCCTGTGTGGTGGTAATATTAATTTTGGCAATACTTGGAGTCGTAGATTTTGGAAATTCCTAGATACAATCATGCCATGGCTAACTATGCTCCTCCTAGAGGGTGTTATAGTGGCAAGATGCATGAGATAATGAATAAGATGAGACACCTAGCCAGTCAATTGGAGGCCTACATAAGGCCATGGTCTACATTAGTACCTAGATGGAATTCCAAATGAAGAAGAATGAAGAGTTGGAAGGGTAAGGGATTCAAGGACTGTAGTTATTTAATGCAAGGTATGGTGGGAAACATTCTACCGATATATTACCCTAGGAGGATGTCATTTATCCTATCATGTTCCAACCATCTTCTAACCAATTTTATAATTATAATGTACAACATTATTCGTTAGCTAAATATGGAAAACAAGGGTATGTTGCCTCTACTATATGTTGCAAGAAATGAAAATTTACATAGAAACAAAACAATATCCAACTAATTCATTAAAAGTCAACTATTGATACCTCATTCTCCATCTAGATAACAAATTCGTTCTACTTTTTGTTTTGTAACATGTACTTCTCGAAGTGTGTTAGATGACAACCATATTTCTCCTCCTATCAAAACACAACACATGGACTAGTTAAACTAATTAATATGCAATCATTTACTTTTTTCTAGGAAAGAATAAATATCATTTCACATATTAAATATACTTACAAAAGTATAAATAAATGCCTATAGAACTTTATGGCCACTATGATGCGTGACACTTCTTTTTGCAAGCTTATCCGCGGAGGCCTTTCCTGAAACATATACTAATTGAATTTAACTATGCACAAATAAAATAAAATAAAAACATTGAAGAAATTTGATATAATCTTATGAGAAAATCCAAATACATGGGTACTCTCCTCACCGTATTTCCTCTATTCATCCAACTTCTCATACGCTTTTACAAGTTCTTTCCTTACTTTTAAAGTTACATCAACTGACCTTCTTGTGAGCCTTTTATCGGGCGAGAGTTTTTTTATCTTCTTTGTTTGATTGCACCAAAATCTCTTGCGGTTCTAATACATTTGTAATTTAACATTTTTTACAGACCAACCTATGCAAAATTTTGTCTCCATGTCGTGAATTACTACTTTCTATAGGTGCAATGGTATGTTTGAGAATGAAAAATGGAGATGGTCTTTGAACTCTATGATTCCTTCAACCTATTCGCAAAAACTTTCCCAACATCTAATCTACATATTTCACTTGAAACTACCTCATATTATATCCTTATATCATAGCTACCAATTCAAGATTAATAAAGTCGCATGGTGGAAGAATATATTTTAATCCCACGTGGAATAGGCATTGAAAATATTTATTTTCCATTCCAAATTCTTAGTGGTTCTGCTTAATTATTTCCTCCTTGATCTTTTGCTCAACTGAAGAGTGGTTAGGGAATAAATTGATTCCCTTTGAAATAGTTGATGTGCTTGCAATGTTTCATTGGTTTTAGTTAATCATTTTTTTATGTATCTAGCAAGCATTTTCAAGTGCATACGGTCAAGTTTATTAACTGTCTCCATCCCCAATATTGAAGCCAAGGCCTCTTTCTCCTGGTTAGTCTCATGTCCCTATATCTATAAAATACTTTTAAATTTTAAATTTTGGAATAAAAAATAAATAAAAATCAAAGAAAAAATTCAAACAATTAAATATCTATAATTTCACAATGATTTACCTCATTCTGTCCATTGTCTACTCCCTTCCCTTTGCTCGACATTTTGAGTTTGGGCTAGCAAATCTTGTTCATGGAGGCGATCTAAGACAAATTGTGTGCAAGGAAGGAGATCACACTACGTGAAGGGAAATAATTTGATTAGAGGTAAGCAATTTGATCATCACATACACATAATATGCCTAAATTAATAAGGGAATAACACGTGGTGCCCTTGCCATCCACGTGACCATCACATAATATATATCCCACATGAAAAAAAATAGATCATTCATATTATAAAATGCAAAGCATGGGATGTCCTTGGCATTCCCAACATACTAGCATATATACAGAACCTGCATAAAATAGTTAGGCCTAAACACATGATGCCCTTGGCATCCCCGCGCGACCATTACATACACACAATTTACAATTAAAACACATATATCTTCATTCAGGATGGAAAATCTAAATTTGTGAGAGTGATCCATACCCAAATTCTTATGCTCATGAGAGTGATCGAGAGGAAGAGCCTGGCTTGAGGAAGAGATGCTACTCTTGGATCGATCTAGATTCCTTTTCCTTTTAGCGGTAGTCGTGGTGGGTTTCTTTGGGTTCTCTCTGCGTACTACTGAAATCCGTTTAGAAGTATTTACAACCTCATACAAGTTTCTATATGAATTCTAGGAGGCATGAAGCTCTAATAAATCTAAGCAAAAACCCAAAAAAGTGGTTATTGAACAAGTTCATCAACTTTCAATGGAATTTATGGAATTCTACAAGGATTAGGAAGAGAAAAAGGGTCAAGCCAAAGTATAATTTGAAGGAAAGGTATTTAGAAAAGACATTTTTTACAGATGTCCCGAATCGAGACCTATGTGGGGGCAGAGGAACCTACTATTTTCTTTCTAGGTGCAGGCCCATGAACAATGAAAAAAAAAATAGAGAGAAATAAAGAGTCATTATATTTTTTTTTAGTTTATTAGTTTGTGGATACTTAATTTCAAAGTTTTGGTCCATGATAATTTTTAAATTTCTACTCATTGATCGCCTATTTTAGCATCAACTCAAGTCTAATAATGTGATCTAGTTGAGGTACAAAAGTCGGTGCAAACAATGTCTAGTCTAGCGCCATCAAGTTATTTTTTTCCATAAAAAAATTAGACATAGAAATATTATAAGAATATAACATTATTCTCAAATAATATCAAATATTAATAGAATACATTCAGTAGAATAACCATAATTTCAATAATCCGCTACATTCAGTATATAGTAATTTAATTAACTCTAAAATGATTGCATAAAGTAAGTTATAAATGAGGAATGAAACAAAATTGATACACACACTAGTGGTAAAGTGTGTTACATGGGGTAAAATGCTAATCTCAAGTAATATTTATGTTGCAAGGACAAATTATACTCTATTCAAAATATATTCTACCAATAATTTTGCCCCATACACTTTTTCTTTTCATTGTTGAAAATTGGATTTGATTGGCGTACTAAAAATAATTTTCATTGTTGTGTATTACAGGATCCAAAGGAGGCCATGTGCATGGGACATGGGCGACATAGAATTACTAAATTGCAATGAGGAAAGTGAGTCAAAGAATATATGATAACAAAATCTACAGATAGAATATAGGTAAGAAGACAAAGCAACCTCAACCAAAGGAAGGTCTTTATGAATTCACAAATACTATAACATAGAGGAGAGAGTGATTTTTTCTTTCCATGACTCAAGCCTTTCAAGTTAAACTTATTGGTTGAAAATACACATGAATGGTGATTAAATGTGATTCTAAGATCAAGGGAAATGTTTAAAAATTAGGATGACAATGTGGGATAGGGATGTTGGATACTTTTCTTGTAAAAAAATTGGCTTGATGTATATACCTAGGGCCTTAAATTCATTTTTTTTCAACTTCAAAGTAACATGATATCAATATGTCAAATATATGACTAAAGTGAAGTTTTTTGTTGGATAGTATATCATTGAACTTTTATAATTGGTGTACTAAACGTTGTTGACCATGTTTTTTATTACGAGAGCCAATTGAGGCCATGACAATAGATCATGTTGTATCAAATGAAGACATAATGGATGATGTGGGACATCAAGTACTCAAATTTTGACTTAACATAGGAAATTTTGATATAATGGTATTTTGTGATAGGTCCATCTTTTTTCATGATATTATTAAAACTTATAGTGTATCATCTAATCTTGAAAAAAATTAATGCATGTTGTTGATTATTTTAGATGGATATTGGAGCAAATGCAGAGCCTAAGCTTTCAAATAAAAAAATAAAAATATATGTACATGGGCATGGACCTAAAACTGTTAAATCACGTAGAGGAAAATGGATGGAAGAGGATATGACAATGGATCCTGCATACACAACAAATGATTTCATTGAACGAGAGGTTGGTCAGGAATATAGTACATGGGATGAATACTTTGAGAAAATTATTTTTTGTGGATGTTCTATATGTCGTGGAAAAAACAATTCAAACGAGTGATTGTACAAAGACATTACATAGATGATGAGATTCGAGTGGGTAGTATGCCTCCTACAATTGATTTGAACCCAATAGGAATTGTGGTAAGGAATTTTCAATTTCATATAAATAAGATGTATTATTCTTTTAAACATTCTTTTATACTTGTTAAATAATTAATTTATTTCTTAATGATTAATTACAGGGTAAAGTTCTTGGTTTAAAGTTTCCTAGAGCACCAACTTCTAGCTTAGAGGGCAATGATCATTTATCTGTTGATACATATAACAAAAACATGTGCACATATACTAGCTCAGAGACGAGGAATTGGTGAAAACAAGTAATAGAACAAGAACCATTTTAAAAATGCATAATTTCCTTAAAGGCAAGGGGAAGGTGGGCTACATACCCTATGAGAATGAATGTGATGGAGATGACAACTTTTCCTTAAGTTTGAGATCAATTTACAAAGAGACATTTGATCGTAAACTATATCGTGCTTGGCCCAGTGATTAACAACTACCTAGAGTGTATGACGTGTTTCAATTTTGGGATACAACTACATGATATGACCCTCCAATATCATGGAGTGAATCTAGGACTCTTTATTGTCCAAAATTTCCATGTGAGATCTAAACATAGAAACAGATTCACAACAAACCACCGGGAGATTAATGCCATATTATGGTCCATCATATTACAGTGGTGAATGGAGAAGGCTAATAGAATATAAGCATAACATGTCAGCGTATGGTCTAAATTGAAATATGTATATACATTCTATCTAATTGGAAAGTGTAAAAGAAATTAATAGAGGTAATATTATTTATATATATGGACATGCACACACACACACAAAAATATTGCAAGATTTATAAATAGTAGTAAGGGAAGGGACCCTACTTTAAGACCGAATGATCAATTTCTTGAGGTTATAAATGATAAAGATGGAGGTATGGAAAGAGAGGTCGCTACATTGATAATGGTTGAGATTATTATGGACCTTACCATTGGGGATGTGTTATTGATTAATTATCCCTTCTTAAAATGCACTCCTGTGAGGAAGAAAAGGGAAGAAGAAGGTCTAGCTAAGGATGTTCTTAAGGGCAGAAAACTAAAGAATAACCAATGAGTGCACACTGACTTTTTATAAATTATGTTGTCAAAATTGTGTTTTATTTTAAATTATTGTATAAAAAGTATGGTTTATATCAGGGAAAATTTTAAGAACACACCACCCCCCACCCCCCCCCCCCCCCCCCCCCCCCCCCCCCCCAAATTTATATGTATAATAAATGGGTGAATCCCCATGGTATATAGGAAAAATGGAAGGTGATTTTATCAATAATATAATATGTGTATATAATTCTTTTGGTGAATCCCTCACCAGATTATATTATCTTGTAAAATCATGGCAAATCTTTTACTAAATTATAAAATCTTGTAAGATCTTGGCGAATCTTTCAATGAATAATAAAAATTTGTAAAGTCTTGGTGAATCTTAACATTGTGAATTCTTAATGGCCCCACACTTTTTTTCATTCATAGTTTATGAGCTTAGTACCAAGACTATTTATTTTCCTAAAGGATCGAGGCAAATGTACAAAGAGGATGTCGATATATTTGCTATCCTCAATGAAGTAGCTAACAAATTGGACAGGAAAGGCTAGGCAACAATATAATGAGGGAATTTATGTTCACTACCAAGGGAAATGGAGAGATAATTGGGAAAATACACTACGTCATGTTAGCCATAGAAAAACTGGCTTTGAATCTGGAGCTACTAGGAAATGACTTATGACAATGAAAGGCCACAAACAAAAAAAAACTTAGTTCTAGGGAACATAGGAAAGGTAAATTGTGGGACTTTATTTAGAATGTTAAGTTTAACCAGTCAATAACATAGTTTATTTCCATAAACCATCAATGGTCCTTTCCCTGTCGTAGGGCTTAAAGTGGAGCACTTGGATGTTGCATGTTTTCATGGATGCTTAATATCTCACTGCAAGAGGTTTGAGATGTAATGAAATATGTGCAATTTATTTTGTCACTAGACACACATGACACATGGATTAGTTAACACGTCTTATTTTTACAAATTAGGCCATTTTGTAAAAATTCACCTCATTCTATCATTGAGGTTTTTTTCTGTGAACAATTCTTTATAAATTGATATAGTATGATATTTTCCCCTACAACTGTGATTATGAAACTAAGAAATGTACACAAATCCTTTTATTCATTGAAAAATGGTAATGATTATTAACTTACTATGATTGCAAATGTGATGCTTACGTGAAGGCATTGAAGAAACTTACTATCCATCAGGTTCATAATATTCTTACAATTGCATTGAAACAATTCCAGGTTCTATTTTCCACCATAACTTAATCCATGTTTGCACATTGTCCTAATGTTATCTTGGTTCATACAGTTCGTAACTTTTTTATGGACTTTAATCTTTAGTTCTTACAAGAACATTTTATATATTCAGATTGGGAGGTTTGGCAAATTGAACAAGAGGGTAACATTCCATGAAACACTGGATCTATCACCTTAGGTGTGTGGAAAGGTAAATGGTTTGCATATATACAAGCTTTATGTTGTTGTTGTTGTGCAGTTCGAGATGTTAAATGCCTCCTTTTTTGGGCATTATGTTTGTTATGTAAAGGACATGCACGAATCATGGTATAGAATAGATGGGTATTTTTTTATTAAAAAGTCACTATAAAACTCCATCTAATTATCAAATCACATGACTATATCTCTTTTAGTCAATGTGTATGAAATTAGTGTTGATAATACTACTTTGGTTGGAAAGCCATAAAGAGGATGAAGGTCAAGTAAGTGTTTAAAGCTATCATCTGAATTTAAACTACTTGATTACTCTTACGATTTTCATAGAAGCATGTGGAAAAAATAAAATTATTTTTTGTTTTGTTTTGTTGACTTTATGAAAACTTTTTGACATTGTGCCTAACATATGAAAGATAATGGAAGATATAAAGTTTCATTTTGGATTAAGATTGTTTGTAGTAAGGTTGTATTCTAATTTCAAGAATAGTGAATTTTTATTAATAGAAACCTATTGTAATCTAGAGGTTAATCAAGGATGTCATTTATGCCTTACTCTATTTGGCCTCAATATTGACGAGTTAGAAGTGTATTTAGAGAAATCAAGTTGTGTTGGAGCTACCTTCAGTAGAATAATCATCATTGTTCTTTATGCATATGTGATTATTCATTTAGAAAGGATCCCCTCCAATTTTGAAAAACAACTAAGAATTCTTAAATATTTTTTAAGCTAGTTTTGTAATGTTAGCGAATTGACAACATGATCAACAAATATATGCACATCCTCTACCCTAAGTTTGTGTATAACAATAAAATCAAGGAGGAAATTATTTTGTACAAATATATTGAAGTTCACCTATATGACAAGCTCAATTTGAGCTATAATATGGAAAGAATGATTAATGGAGATTGAAATCTCTAATTTGGCCTTGAGAACAATTGTGGGAAAATAAATCTATGGTTTTGGGAAAAAAAATATCCTTTTTAATATGCTTGTTATGATATTTATATTATATCATTAAAACATTGGAAGTTGTCACATTTTCAAAGAAATTTGGAGAAAATCAATCAAATCTAGACGTTTTTTTATAATTCATAAAATCTTAAATTTAAAACAATATTCCTTATCCAGATATTCTTTTAGAGGTTGGCCTTTCATCCATTGATCTTATATCATTATAACATTGGAATTTGTGATGATTGAATTTAGATAAAATCAATCAAATCTAGAAGTTTTTTATAACTAATAAAATCTTAAATTATAAAACAATATTCCATACCCAAATATTCTCTTAGAGTATGGGCTTTCATCTATTAATAATAAGACTATGTTTAGCTAATTAATTACAAGCACAAAAAAATCAACATAAACACAAAGGATTCCTAGCATTGCTTCAAATAGCAATGAAAATCAACTAGACATAAGAGAGGGTGATGTAGGGGCATTGATTGTTGGCTTAGCCATTAAATGATAGTCATGGGAGGTCTCTTTAAACTATTGAGACTACCAAAAGTACTATAATAATTAAAATTAATGCGAAGTTGTAGTGTAATTGATAGTTTGAGAATCGAACAAAGTTAGTGTACTATAAGAACTTCATAAGCTCCAATTTAGAAGATTAAAGTTAAATTTTTATTTAGGCATCTTAAAAAAGTTTTACATTTTGAATTTTTTAAAGAACAAGAAATGTTGCGGAGCAACAAGTCCCTACGAGAGATTCTAAAAAGATATAGAATCCTCTCCAGATGCACTATTAATACAAGGGAATAATATTATATATATATATATATATAAAGGAATATTCTATATATAATTCATGTCAATGAAGATGCATATAAAGGTTTATTATGCTCATTGGAGAACCGAAACGCAATAACATAGAAAAAAAACTTTAGGCCAAGAAAATAGTATGAATAGTATCATGTAGCCTATGAATTATGAAACTATAAAATAATTACATATAATGAATGGTTAAGTTCTTTCATGATGTAAAGTAGAAATAAAACTACGAGTGCAAGAAAAGACAATTGTGACTACAAGAAACATTTAATCGGTATGCTAGTCCACCTATATAGCCTCTAGTGGCTTTGTCTCCTCTTCGAGTCTATAAATTCTAGATCAACTAGTTTTTCTACTAACATTGATGCCTTATTGTAAAATCTCTTGAAGCTATGCATGATTTCTTGTTGAGCTTTTGAATGTTCATGAAAATGTTTTCTTTCACTGTTTTAAGTTGCCACTATATTTCTTTATCGTACACATATATTTTTTTATGGGTTCTTGTGCTCCTTGGTAAAGGAAATTTTGTAGCTCAAGTCACTAGTGAAGACCATCTTCCTCTCCAGATGCATTGTTAATACAAAGGTAAAAGAAATTTTCTAGCTCAAGGAACTAGCCCGGAACAGCTTTTATATCTGTGACCTCTTTGTGGAGATGCACCCACCCTGCTCCCTTAAGTTTCCTCCGGGTAATGTAATTGAAGGATCACCAGACTTGCCCATCTACCTACTACCTTAGACATACTTTATATGCCAGACATAGTGAACAAAAAAGAAACAATATAGAACACACAACTACACAGAAGGAATAAACATTTAAATTGCCTTAATACCTGGCACTGACAAGAGATGACTACATAATTACAAGACCACTTGGATGTCAATACATAATCTAAATAATGGCACTAGTTGGAGCGTTTATTTGCATTAAAAACATGGAAAAGAAACACTAGTGTTTCAAAGCACGCTTACAAGAAAATTGTAGCATTCCAAGATTATTTGCTGACAGCATCTGAACCTCATATAGCGTTCCAAGATTATTTTATCAGAACATCTAAACCTCATAGAAATGGTGGGGAAACCAAGGAACCAAAATCTTGAAAGCAATCTCATACCAAATTTGAGAAAAAAATGAAAAAGGAAAAAATCAAAATCTGTAAATTGGAAGAGTTGCGAAAATGCACAATTGCATTTCTGAACAGTGATAAAATAGAAGCTACTTTCTCCTAGGTGAAGCAAGTGATCAGTAAGGGCCAATACTCCATCCATAAATAAGGTTGTTTGGTGAAGGCTAAGTAAATAAAGGTACACCTAGTTGGTCTAACATGTAGCATAAGGGGTAAGGTAAAAGGTTAATATATGTCGTCTACCCTACTGATCAGATTCATGGCTTCAGCAATAGGTTGGGCCTCTAAACTATTGCATCGAAATAGAAATAATAAGCATATTTCCAAAATATCCTATTCAATCCTTATATAAGTCAAACTCTAATGAGGGATTGGTCTAGAGAGTTAGCTATTGTGATATCTATAGATAACTTTACCATGAACTATGAAGTGAGATAGAAGCAATATCAATAAATAGATCTACAAGCCTCTATTCCTCATAGGAAAATTCACTGAACAAACAAATTTACTAAACTTTTTGAACAACAATAACATAACAAGTGTAATTAAAAGGATATTGAAGCTTTGTAAAGAGTGACAATATATACAAAATAATCTGCAGTTTATATTGACAGTTCAAAAAAAAAATTCAGAGCTGCTGCAAAAATGTGTTGAGTTTGTCAATCTGAGTTTGCTTGATTGGTAAATTGGGGGTGTTAAAATCCCTCCCACCATGGTTCAAATCCCCCAAGAGACATGCTCATAACTCACGAGCTGGCATGCATGTGTTTGAGGGTTGTTTGTTACAATTGATCCTAGGTGCAATTTCTGAGTGACTTTGGAGAAACAGATAATCCCTAATTGCTCTTTGTCAAAGAATACCTTACTAAGCATGTGAGACATAGGTGTTTCATTGTACTGAATTCTCATCATGGGAAAAGTGTTGCTTGCTTGTGTTGGGTTGTGGTTGATAAAGTGAGGGCATTGCAATGCCTCCCACCAAGGTTCAAATCCTCCCAGAGACATGCTCACCCCACGTGGGTTGGTGTGCCTGTGTTTGAGGGTTGTTTTTTGCAGTTGATCTCAGGTGCAAGTCCTGGGTGAATTTCGATAAATGGATAACCTCCAGTCACTACCCTTTGTTAGAGAATGACCGACTAAGCATGTGAAACATAGGCACTTCATTGTACTAAATTCTCATATTGGGAAAGGTGTTGCTTTCTTGTGTTGACCCATACATAAAAAACAATGTGGAGTTCGACAGCTTTGAAGATCCATCTGAATTGAAATAAACAGGTGGTACAAGGAAGTTTTCAGTCAAGTTCCCAGAATTCTGTTTATTGGAACAAATCATATTTTATGAAATTGGCATACGACTGTAACCCTATTGCACCAGACTTAGAAGCCAACATAACTCTATAACAAGGAGCAGAGGAAAAACATATGAAAGGGGGAAAATCACATGGATGGGGTAAAGGAAAATATTGTTCAATTAAAGTTATGGAAATTGAGAACTTGTTTAACAGAGACTCGGTCCATAACAACTATATTTAGTACATATAATATTTTTATTGTTTTTTGTGTAACTTAGACCATTACATAATTCCAGCTACAAAGGACATGCTTATTCTATACACAGCAAGTATAAAACAGGTTCTAAACTTTTAGCCAATGTTAGCAAGGTTTATGACAAAGAGGGATAAAGTTTAATCATTCTTCTGCTAGATCACTTTTGTGTTGAACTCCAGGGCAAGAACACATCTCAAATATCTTCAATCCCTTGAGAACCTGAAATTTTTTCAAAGAAACCTTAGATGAAATTATCCCCAAACCAGTTTTTTCAGACTCTCGCAAGTCCAAGTTAACTCCTAACTTTGAATATATCTCAGATACCTTCAATCCCTTGAGACCCTGAAATTTTTTCAATGAACCCCTTAGATGAGATTATCCCCAAACCACTTTTATCATACTCTCCGGAGTCCAATGTGACTCCTGATTTTGACTGTATTTGAGGTAATGGAATCACCTTAGCATGTCTGAGTCTATACTCACGATTTTGATCCCTGAATATGATTCAAAATCCCAAATCAAACAAGTCAGATTGACTTAATGAGTCTAAGTCAATCGTATTTCTATAACAGATACAGAAAACAAAAAGGAATACTTTTTTGTTTGTTTTCCTGGCCCAAGTTTATAACAGGGGACCAACAGACCTGTTAGCTATCCAGAGCCCATGGTGTTTGTTGTATGCAATGTCACCTTTGAACTTTGAAACAAGTTGTTATTAAAAATTTTCATTATGTGAAAATTTAGATCTTTCATATTAATGAAAATATCATTTTCCCTGAAATTTAGTGTATCATTAATTGTTTTACTTCTAAAGTCATCTCACGAGTTTTTCCCAAGTCCAAGTCAACTCTTATGCTTGGACCTACCCAAATCATTCAGAGAGATGAGTCTGGTTACTTTGCACCAAACATTTCTTTCTACCTAGACCATTTTCCATATTTCCAATCTTTTTCACTACTTTTTTGTTCTTCAATCTTCCATCCTTTCTATATTCCTCTATTCTAGAATGTATATTAGATCTATATAGCCCTAAAACCTAATTCAACTAGGTTAGATGCTTAGATTGCATCTGCCTTTGAAACAAGACAAGAATCCTTTCTTCAATTCTTCTGTTATTTTGACAGGAATGACGAACTAAGATTTTGATATTGTGAACCCTTCTTGATAAGACTCAGAATTAATGCTACTTGTAAATGGGAGAATACAAACTTTGCATAGATATATGGTCAGCTTCCAGAATAGAAAGTCCAGTTATGTAAAAGCCTCTGAATGTCTTACCTATCCCCTAGAATGAGGCTTTCACATTATACATAGATATAATCAATTCCTATAGATGAAGCAACCACTTTATTATTAAATCTCTATAAAACCAATATTTCTAATATGGATTTCTAGAGAAAACTTAAATTTTCATATTACATTTGCATTTGATCATCTCTAATATGTGAAGCTAGAAATAACCAAAATATACCTATATCGGTTGCTCTTTTTCTAGGATAAACATGTACGACCAACAAAGTTAAAACTAACTATAATGCAGGAACATATTTTCAATTTCAGTATTTGTGCATCCAATAATTAGCAGAACTGATGACTCACAAAAAAACTCTGTATAAAATTTCATAATTGTAACAGAAAATCTAACATTTTCAAACAGAGATGGATGAAGCATATCCAATACAAATTGAAGATGATATGACAATTAACATCAAACCCTTTATGCAAGGTAAATTGGAGAATTCCATTACCTTGCAAAAAATGTCTAGGACACAAAAAAGAATAGTATTTAACCAAAATTTTGGCGCTTCCTAAACATACTCAAATACATAATTGAATGTGAGATAATAACATTATCCCGCTTCCACTGTGCAGAATTTTTTTTGGCATGGCACATTGTAGTATAATAGAAGAATTTAAGTAAACCTTCAAAATGCACATCACAATTTTAGCTTGGCATGTCTAAGATAATAAGGGTAGTTAAGTAAGCTCCTGAAAAATAAGCATAGAAGTGCGCTAGAATCCAATTGGATCCCAACTTGCTTATAGTACAGTATAATCCAGTTGAGCATCATAAATGCAACAATTATTGCATCCATCTTTTCTGATGATCTTAACCGTGCAACCAATCATACTTAGTGACAGTCAAACCTTAGGAACATGTTTTGTCCTAAAAAATTGCCTCAGATATCTCCAACTGGATTCCTTGCTTGAAGCATGGCAGTGACTATTCCAAGATGAACATGAAGCATGCATGTCACATACATAATAGTGGCGCTGCATCATTGACATGTCAGAAACATTATACATTTGCATGCTCTTTAAAATAGATCCAGAGAAAATAGTCTCTATGCTAGGAATAAACCATATAAAATGAAATAGGTTACCAAAATTAGACTTAACTTTCCATGATATGTAGTAAAAGTACAAGCCAAAACTTTTGAACTAGATCCTGCAAAAACCTACCATTTCACAATGTTTGTGAGGCATTGTACTTATGAAGGAAAATTTTGCACAGAGATGCCTTGGATGAGGATATTCTTGACATGCAATCTGCAAAGTTCAAATAATGAGTAAGAATCGACCACATAGACCCTATGAAAAGAAACTGTAAATGCATTCCACTAAAATATTTACCTAAATATTGTAATATGGCACTCTCTGTAGTGATGGTAGGTGGCCAAACTGACTTTGTTTTTTTAAAACAGATATCAAGTTATGGATTATTGTAAGTTAAAGAAGACTTGCCATGTTGTAAAAAAAAATTTAGAGGATCAAATAGATAAGATGAAAAATGATCCTAATGGAATATGCTGGTCAAATGGAAGAGTCACTAATGTAATTTAACAAGGGACAATAGTTGTATTCTAATTAGCAAGGGCTAGTCTCAAACTCAGGAAAAAGGATTAACTTTACCAATGTAGTATGTCTTAATATGTGGAGCAACAAATTATCTTGATTTAAATATAAAATTCTATTAATACCAAAAAAAATGTTAAAATATAGTTAGACATATGAGCCTTAGGATTTCTTGTATAAGTATTTTAAATTGATGATATAGTGGCACAGGTTTCACAAAATACCAATTTTCCCTATGTAATGTACCTAAGGAGGGTATGTATTGTACTCAAGAAGGTACAGTACCTAAGGAGTATTTACTAGTACCACCCAAGTTCTCACTTGGTGCAAAATTCCAAATCACAAGTGTGAGACCCAAAGGGAAACTTAGGCAAGCTACTCATTACCACTTTAATAACCTTGCCTTTCTCACTTCAGACTAGGTGAAGCCTAGTGGAGCTTTCCTATGGTTGAATCAGCTCAATGTCTGTAGTATGAAGTGGGAACAAGAGAAAGCATAGAAACAAAAACAAAAAAAGGAAAAATGTTTTTGGATTCTATGTTTTGAGGTGGTGGATGAAACACAATATCAGTGCCCTATCATGTTTGGGCTATGGGAGCACACATTTTATGTCAAAGGGAGAATCCAAAGAAGGATTAGGGGCTATAAGTAGACAAGGTAACACAATTTATAGTAGCCCTAATTTGGTTACTAGACTTACAAGTCTGATGGTTGAGAGTGACTACTTAATATTCACTACTCAAGGAAACAACTTAGGGTGGCCCCTATCAAAGACTATCTACGAAGGCACTATATCGGGTGATGTCATAACCCTAATTTTTTCATCTTGAAGGAAATTAACACAAAAGGAATTTGGAAAACGGAGGGAAAACCTACGTGTTAATCCTTTCCAATGGAGCAACATTTCTCTTATATAGGCCTATTTTGACTCTGACATCCATAAACCTACAAATAAAGTTCAAAATGGTGCACTTAGAAAAATGTTTGCCACACATATACAAATTTGTAAGTATGATATACCATAACTTAGACAAACCATAAAACTCCTTTTCCAAAAGTTTGGATCCTTTCTACTCAGAAGTTATTTCATTCGACAAAATTTCTAATTACAAATGGACAGAGCAAACTCTTACAAAGGTTTTATCTGAATTCTCTTCTACAATAAAATAATATTCTCCTTATGTGTATCAAGTTTCAACTAATTCTTAGCGTGGTGCCAATGTACTTTGCAAGAGGCGTCTCTCATTTGTGTACATTTGAATACGCATATCCAAGTTCAAATGTGGGGCGGG
>APFE030881933.1:67182-82174 GCA_000404065.3 Pinus taeda | reverse complement strand
ATGGAAAAACAAAGGAGAGACTATTTAAATGAAATCCTTATGATTATTAGTGTTGGGTATTGTTCCACCAAGTTTTCCCTAAGGAATTTATTACAGAGAATCTTATTGGTGATTGCATTGTGTGGCAATTCCTGTTCTTATTCTCTTGCTGGAACAAGGCACAAGGTGCTTATGAATCCATTTCCCATTGATTTAGAGACTACATGGTCTGGATTAACAATTTGTGAGTTCTAGGATCCTCCAAATGTGAAAAAGGTTGCTACCATCTCCTGAAATTTTGTGACATACGGGTCAGGGTACAAAACCTAGATCTTTGAAATACTTGTGCTCCTGAGCACTACGAGCAGTGATGCATCTACTGGGCTCCAAGCACAGCATTTTCTGGGAGGGAACATGGTGGCATAAAAACAAAGAAACAAACAACAAAGTTGTCAGCATTAAGAAAAATTGTTACCAGACATCCTTTGATCATATTCCAAAGAAAAAAGATAATGTTTGTCCTCACTGAGAGAAGATCAATTCCTGTTGGCTCAAGACCTGGAACATGCACCTAACCACAAAGCACCTAAGAGGGTCAATGTTGTTAAAACTTCACAAAACTTGATCATAACCAAAACAACTTTAGCAAGAAGACATGTCAATCACCAATGAAACAATGTAAGAACCTAAATTCAAGCATAATTTCTTACACAAACAAGAGAATGCTACATCTAATACTTAGCCAAAACAATGATAAACTACTTAGCCAACATTTTCTGAAGAAGCACAGGATCACATGAAGCAACGAGCAGGGATCATCTCCATCATTAATCCAAAGAGCTCAAAAATCCAGTGCTACCCATGAACAAACAACACCAACGATGAGCTATCCATGTAGATCATGATAATCACAGAGTTACTTCATCATCAATGCAAACATATGGGGCATGAAATCATTGAAGAAAAGACATCAATATTATATAATATACCCTTATTCTCAACAAGGCACCCCTAGCATTAATTCAACAAGGATACAATGTCACTAAAAGCCTTTGTAAAACCATCAAGAATAAGCAGGTTTAAATTTTGAAATATAGTTGGAAAAAACCTATGCCTCACAATAAAAAAAACGAGCTTCAAAAATAGAGTGACTAGTATATATCATATTGCAAATTTTAACAAGACTTCTTGCTCAGAAACAAACATCATTTATATACAACATTTCACCTTTTCTTATGGGCTAGACTTTTGAGAAAATTTTTGTGGTTAAAATCCAAAATAAGCATTCTCTTTCACAATTCACCATTGGAACCTTGCATGATTCAAAGCAAGGATTCCATCACCATTGAGATGTTATCATCAAAACTAGCATAAAAACCACTTGAATATCATATCCTCTACACATCAACATAACAAGTAAATACTCGTGCTATAAAGCATAGAAAACCATATTGCACAATATTATAAAATACCCTGTCAGTAACAACAGATGGCAAAGAATTTCAAATGATCATTCATATTTGACAATCGTAAACAACTTAATTTCCAAATATAGTTTTGTTCAATAGTCTTGATGAACTAGAACCACCACAATCTAGCTACACCATTGGTGCAAATCCTTAGCAAATGTGGCAAAATAATTTTTTTTTAAACATGGTATACTTTATCATGTTACTTATACAGGTTTCCATCTATTTTACCAGTATCCAAAGAGAAACTCACTGGTGAGATGATGTAGGCTATGCTACAACAGGCCAATAATATTTTTATCCCCACAGCTAATATATAGGTTAGGTTACAAAACCTATATCTTTGAAATACTCGTGCTCCTGAGCACTACAAGTAGTGATGCATCCAAAAACACCAAAAAACTCATTTCCAAAATTCCTACACCTTTCTCTAACTGCAAACACATATGATGTCAATTGGGTCTAGCTCCACTGTTTAGGTGGAATGATTGTTATCCTCCCTACAATGGTTCTATTCCCGCCAATGACATGTTGATATGGCCTTTGGCCTTAAGGAATTTGCTTAAGCCCGGGTGCCATCCTCAGAATGAGGCAAATTTCCCTAGGTTTTCTTAGGATATATTTTGCAAAAAGCATTTTAGTCAATTGGGTCTAGCCCAAGAAATTGAGGGGGAATTTTATCCCTCCACACCCAGGACCAATTCTCACAAGTGAGACGTTGACCTCTTAATGAATGTATTGTTGATTGCCCCATGCCCCAAATAATTTGGGTTTACCCTGGAGACCATCCTGAGAATGAGAGGAAGTGCCAGGATATATATTCCAAAAAAAATTGTAAATTGGGGCTAGACTAGGTGGTTGTGAGGAGTGTTAACTTTCCAATATTAGGATGTACATGCAATGAAATATATGTGGGAGATTCTTGTTTGAATTATAATGGCAGCTCGGGCTGAGAACAACATGAGGTAAGTGTGTAAAGCTAGCAAGAAATCTATTCTAGATACAATGTTCCACCTTAGCTTAGTAATGACATTTTTAAGGGTTCACATGTGTGCATAAAAAGCACCTCACCCCACCTCCAGCCTCGCACTTCACTATTTGAGTAGATCTTCCATGAGGTCAAGTAGTAGGGGGAATTAGCACCAAGGGAAATTATAATTCCCCCCTACAGAACTCAGCTGAAGTTGTGAAGGTATAAAGTCACAGGTAAGCACTATCTATAACAACATATTGCAAGGTTCCATAGGGATTTTGAGTCGTCGTTTTTGACTGAGATGTGTGTCCAATCATTTCTTTGTAATTCATCAATCTAGCTTTTATATGACTTGAACCATTGAATCTAGCTTCATCGAATATCCCTAACCCTAACCCTAACCCTAATGAACCTAGTGGATATCACCATCACGTGTGGATAACATTGCTTCAAATACAAGACCCAATAGGGTAGGTTGAACGCATGAACTCATGCACCCAACACCCTTATAAAACTTCACCATTCACAAAATAGGCATTCATGCATGCCCTCCCCTGGATGGGTAACTGTGCCTGCCTAATTGAAGACAATACATTCATACATGTGCCTCATCCAGTGATCCTACTAAACTATTGTGCCTTCATTAGAGGATCTCTTATGGGCCCTCTACTAAACATCAACTTTCCTCTGTACAAGCTGGAATGTATTTGTTGAAGGATGATGTTGTTGCCGAAGGAGAACAACTATTGAGAAATAGGTAAAATCTAAGACTACCTCCACTCTTGTATTAGATACAAGTAAAATTGTTGTCAAATTAAGCAATATTGTTAAGCAATTTTCTCTTTGTATATTCAGTGAGCCAAAAATGAAAAATATTATATCATATGTGGGTACATGGAGCAGTTAGAAATTAGCTTACTGCCATATACTGAAATGGAGTACAACCCTTTTACAAGGCCTATGGTACCAAGTGAAACATCTAGTTTAATCACAATAATACTCATTGGCTTGTAGCAATCTTCTTTTGGAAAAAAACTAAAAGAGCTTTACTACGTTTTGAATTTCAAATGCTTGTTAAAGGATCAAGTGGTAACTACAAAGAACAACTCAAACTGTGTGATATCAAAACAAAATAATTTAGTATTTCCAAGACAAAATAACATTATTGATGTATCTCTGAATTCCATGAAAACAAAACAATTCGATGTATTGAAATGATATTAGGAGATTAGTAAAGAGGATCAAATTAAGTGATGTTATGGCCATACCATTGTATCCATTTACGCTCCAAGCGAAGAGACTCAACAACACCAAGAACATCAAGTGCCCTCCAAGACAATGTATTCCTTGTGGTTTGTAGAGAGTCTTCTCACTCTAACATGGGGCTCTTCAAACCAACTCTGCAAAAGGTCATTACAAATGTAAAAAATTAGCAAGACACAAATTTGGTAGTAAATATGACAAAAAGAAGAACTAGTACAAACAATTTTCACAATCCTGCTTCTGAAACCAACATTATAATCTCCTTAGCATTATGATTAGCTATCAACGTTCTTCCAAAGTCAGCGAACTCAGCTCCGCCTTGACAAAGTGTAATTGCATAAAAGGAATGTCGGTCTCATGCCAATAGGTCTCCTACGATTAATGCGCAGGAACCTAGTACATAGACCATTTTTCTCTTCGCTTAGCTACCTAGGGCTTATTTCCCTTTCCAAATATCAATAATTTCTTTTCCAAGAAAACATAAAATAAGAATAATATTTTGCTATATTCTAAAAGGTGAAGATGTTGAAATCATGCCACAAAGTGAAAGGAAATCAAATATCTTTCCTCAAACCACCAAATATATAAAGAAAACAACAATAATTATAAAAATAAAACTATATCTGTCGATCTATGCATGAAATGAGTCAAGCGACTAAAAAAATCTGACGAAAACAAACCAAAAATTTCAAACTTAACAAAATCCTCTAAACAAGCAGCAAACAAACCACTAAAATTTTCTAAGATATCAGAGCTAGACATCAACACAATTTCATGTACTTGAATAAGCCCATTGTTGCTTAGTGTTAGGCTTCTTAAATTAGTTATTTATCATTTAATACTAGGACACTGTCTATGTGAAAAGAAATAGGTCCTAGCTTCATCAAATCCGACTTCATTTCCAATCAAAGATCAAATCCAAAGGACACTAACTCGTTACTCTTGGATGGTGCTAAAGTTAAATACACAAAATAACAAAAAATAAAGATATGATAAAAAAAAGACTTGCAAGATTGTATTGGTCGAGTGTGACAGGGACACCAATAACTTAGACTAGAGAGATTTATAGAATGTGGTAGTTACATATGTGAGTCTATTGTGCGATTAGTGGTATGGTGGAGAGATCTACCAAGAAGGGATGTTGGTCTTGGGAAAGTATAATAGGGAGATCAATAGAACATTTATGTAAAAGGAAGATGAGAAGTGTTGTCTTCAAGTTGGTTTATGTTATGGTAGAATTTTGTTGGTGATAAGTGGCAACAAAACACTTACATCAAAAGGTAAAAATTAACTTTGAGGCATGAGTTGGACTGACTCATGTTATCTCATCCCTTAATGGTCCTAAGGACATGTGGGGACCCGAACAACTTAGTACCTGAAAGACTTGAAAACATGGCTGACAAATGATTTACAAGAAATGGCTAACAAATGACTTGAAAGTCTTGTTAAATTTGTTATTTATCATTTAATAATAGTCAAACACTATCTATGTGAAAAGAAATAGGTCCCAACCTCACCAAATCCAGCTTTATTTCCTGTCATAGATAAGAAACAAACAATGTAATGATTAAATATGAAACATCAATCAGAATAACACACATCAAAGTAATATCACTGCAATGTTACAATGAAAAATACAAATATAGAACCTATTTTTACCTGAAGTTGACATATAGTAATCTTGCATGATCAAAGGAACATGTATAACAAAATAAGAGTCCTAGGTATTTCAATTTCCGAGTTCTCATCTTGCTCCTCATTTTCTAAATTGTGAACATGATCTTCTCTAAATGAATTGTCATTATGAGCCTAAAAGACATTATGTTCTATATCAAGTTCAATAGAGAGATTTGTTATATTGTTTTCTCCCCTTCTATCACAATATGATCGCCAAAGAGTTAGCGCTATTTCATATAGAAAGTTGTCAATGTCATACTTTGTTACATATAATATTAAGCATGTATCCACATGTTTATCAATCTTGTTCCTCAACTTTGACTTCAAGAATGATAATGCACTAAAAATTCTCTCATCCTCCACTAATCCCAAAATATGGTTTGACACAAATCTGCTAATTTGAAATATTTTGATATGTTTTCTTGCAGGTATTGGCTAGCACTTAAAGTAGTCCATAATCTTGTTATAGCACCATTTTCATTAGGATTCTCCAAAAAAGGATATTGCTTCCACATTGTTTCAACAAAGCGTCCACCTTGTTGATACAATTTTGATGAATCTAAAATACGTTCAATTTGTTGTCCATGTATTGAGACTTTCTTGCAAAAATGGTCTACTAAACATTTTAATCTTTTTTGAAAATCAGCGTTTAAAGTTTGTGGACATTGAAAATTGTTCCAATATTGAGGGTATACCACACACATGGCCTCCAACAATTCATTTGGAGGAAATCGTTCTCTTATCTCTAATGATAGTGGTCTTGCAATTTCTATCAAATTTTGTCTCACTGAAATCACAATATTATCAAATTGGTCTCTTGACACGGGGCAATCTTTGGTGATTCATCCGGTCTTACTAATATAATGAAAGGGAACCATATACCCGCCCACTGTGATACATAGTATCCCTTTTTCATCAAACGTCAAATTTTTTCAATATTTTCTATATTGATGATCTCAGTCCAACTTTTAAACTTTCGACCAATAAAAGAGTCTAGCATCATATACAAATTATCCAATGCAAGACATGTTGACTTTCTCGCATTTGTGTATTCTGCAATATACATTGTGCGATTCTGAGACATTTTCATGAGGACATTCATTTCATGTAGCATAGGAAGAATTTCAGCCAATGTCAATAATGTCTCTATATTAGTTAGTCGAGAAAGAAGATCTTGAGCTTTGTCTACATTATAGAGATTTTCATACATCAACGCTACTAAAGATTTGAACTCACTAAATAGTCTTTGAGCTAGTCCATTTAATGAGATCCATCTTGTATCAACATCTTTCAATAGTTTTTTTCCATCCGTAATACCATCTGCAAATTTTTGAAACTATAAATATCGTTTGGGACTACGAGAAAAGTATGCATGAGTCTCATGTACAAGATCTTCAACTTTTGAAAATGATGGAAACTTGCTTACTATTTTAAATGCAAGATTCATCTTATGAGCCATACAATGAATATTAAGCATATATGGTGAAGTTGATAGTTGTATTCTAACACAAAGGCCATTCCTTTGTCCTTGCATTACCGCTGCTCCATCTGCTCCAACACATACCAACTTTTTTCAATCATTAATTGATCCATACCACTTTCCTTCAATCCATTAAGAGTAAGTTCATAAATATTTTTGGTTGTAGTCTCATCCTATTAATCCCAAGTAGTTAGGAATGCCTAATATGGTCATTAACCATATAAATTCTCATGCAAATCCATGAAGTATTATCTATAGCCGTAACCTCATCTAAAGACAATGCCAAAAACCTAGCATTTGCAATCTTCTCTTTCAAATCATCCTTTTCTACTTGAGCTAGATATCCTACCCATCCCCAACCACTGGTTACAGACCAATGAGAAGATGGAAAGTTTGGCACTTGAAGAAAATATAGAAATTTCATGTGATCTGGATAATCTGTCATAGGACGACCTTTATATAAGATGTGAAATATAGTGCTCAACTGTATCGTCTTGGATAACAAACTTCTTTCCATCGTATTTTCAAATAGAGATATGATGGTTCCTTTATTTGCCTCAAGTTTCCTCTTACTTATTAAATATTTTTTATATTCTTCTGCATATTCAACATGTCGTCATTCCTCAGAAGATTTCATATAACAATAGATTTCTCTTTACCATTTACAATTTTCTTTTCATACACCTTTCCTGCATGCTTTTGTACCATATCTAGCTTCATTTGAAATTTCACTACCTTTTGAGTTTTCCAACTACACGTAATACATCTAACTTGTCGGAAAACCTCGTTCTCATTTGTAGGAGGTACTTCTTCAATAAATGGAAAACTTGAGACCCAATTTTCTTGGAATCGTCTCCCTATGGTCCACTGGCCTCTTTTCCTTTTCCGAGAATGGATTGTGTCACTTTCCAAGGAAAAATATTTAACATTTTCATCACCAAATTCTGTTGAAACTGCATTTATCTCACCCTGACCACTTGAGGAACCTATTATTTCATCCATCGTATGGATATCAAATACATTTCCACAAGATTTAACCTATATCTTAGTAACAGATTGTTCAAAGGAGCTTGAATCATCAAGAGAATGTGCATTTTTGGATGGATCCTTTTGAAAGTATGATAATACATCTGTTTGCCTTGATGGTTTCTTCCCATGATTATCTTTTGACATCTCACTGAATATTCCATAAGTAAAATTTCAAATCAATCTGCAAACCTGCATCAACAGTTTCCAAGTGTTGAGATATGCTTCATATAAATTCACTTGTTCATAGAAAATAGAATTGTACTTTGCAAAAGAATTGTTGAGTCAACATTGAAAGAACATATATCAGAAATTGAATTTTGAGGAAAAATGGAATTTCACAAAAAATATTTAACAATAATAATGGGAAACTATTAAATTTTAAGACATAAAATATAATAATTCATTTGTATAACATTGAAACAACATCACTTATGCGATCGAAATGAAAAATGTCTCAGGATGGAGAATGGAATAGGTTTTTTCTCCCTGGATTCTCCTCGAATGGCACCACCGCGAGGCTAGGGTTCCTTGTCGTGACATGCAGGGATGGTGGCCGAGGCAAAAATACCTTTCAGAGTGGACCGAGTAACGAATGGGGCAGTATTGTGCCATTTCAGGCAAATTTTGCTCTATCTTTACCTCAATAGAAGACTAGGGAGCTCCTTGGTTATGGGGGTTTTGGTCCTGCTACAGAAACACTTGTTTTTTCTCCTCAGACAGATTCCTAGATCAATAATGGTGTGGAGTTAGGGTTCTTGTTCTTGGTCCACGATGTTTTTCTGTAGAATGGGCATCTTGGGGTTTTTGCCTCTACTTCCCACAAGGGAGTGTGGGTCTAGGTTGCTCTTGTTTCGGCAACATTTTTTGTTAAAGGCATATGCACGGTCATTTCTGGGTGGGTTTCTTTGGGCAGGAAAATCTATCTCGGCTCAGCGGTGGTCAAGCCACAGGCTCCTTGCCTATGGTTCAATCAAAGCTCTATGAAAGGAATACCCAAAACAGTCTTGCCCTGCGGTTTCAAGGATGGTACTGGAACTAAGAGGCTAGTAAGTTCCCCCTTCTTTCAAATTTTCATAAAGCCCCCTATTGGGACATCACTTATATTCTGGGTAAATAAAGTAGATAGTGTGATGATTATGAAACAATGCATCACACAAAAAACTGGATACCCTATGAACAAACAAAATTTGTTATATAGAGGTAGTATATTACAAGATAATCATCTCCTGCAAGATTATCATATCCTATTAGATTCCACAATAATCCTCAATCTGAGGCTCAAGGGAGGAGCGACGGCACCCAATAAACCCAAAAATGCAAGTGGGGGAGGGGGAAGCAGCTCTGCAAAAGACACAGGAACAAAGCAGAAACCTGCAAATGGGAGACAATCATTCAAGAATATACTTCAAGGGAAAAAATCAGTCACATAACCAACCAAACAGGCAAGGACTGCCCCAAAACCATACATAGTGGAGCAATTGAACCACACCCCAAAACTAAACTTAGACATGCCAGAAACATATGAGTATTACAACTCTTTTGAATCCCAAGCCATTATATGCCGTTTCAACTACTTCTAGCCAAAACTAGTAGAACTTTTCCATTGGATTCTTACTAACTGGTCGATAGAGTGTGAAATACATATATGTTCTAAAGGATTTTTTATTATCTCATCGACAAAAAAAATGACTACCGTGGAACTAATTTCGACCTTTATAGGGCTTTAAATGATGAGTGTTCCTTCTAATCATGTGTTCTAATAGGTCCACCTCCATGATGCCCACATACCAACCCAAGACATAAGAAGGCACATCAAGGTAGGGAGTTACCACCCACCAAGGGGAAGTCAGCAACCACAAAACCAAGCACCATCAACATGTAGCTAAGAAGACTTACCATGCCCATCCACCATCGAGGATCTAGGCTACACTTTTACACTTCATCCCACATGGCCTTACAAGGCTGTAAATTGCACACAATTGGGCTTATGAACGGCATGGTATAAAGTTTAGGAGTACCCTTGTTTGAAGGGGTACATCGCTCACAAGCTCTAGTAAACTATCACCTTTCAATATTAGTCAATTGGAGTATTGAGTTGAAGATTTTCGTCGTTCAAGTTTCATCATAATATGTCAAATAGCATTGCCAAAACTTTAGGGTATTCTACAAGCATAGATCCATCTTAACCCCATATCTATTAAGCATGGAGAAGAATCAAAAGTACCCACATGTAAACTCTCATTTCTTAAAAGATCCAAGATTAAGATGGATCTATGCTAGTTTTTTCCTTTTCTTACATCAACCTTATTGTTTTTTTTACATTAGACTCGAACATCTAACTCTTGTTCCATTTTAATTTATTAGAATTACACACATTATCTGACGAATCTCTTGCCCTTGGGAGCTTGGTGCAGCCACTTTCAATCTTAGTCAAGGGTTTGATAGGAATTTTGTGATGCAAGTTGCATCATAATACATTAAGTAGCATTACCAAAAACCCCAAAATGTTCTTCTACTAGCATAGGTCCATCTTAACCCAATATTTATTAAGCATTAAGAGGAATAAAAAAACATGTGCAAACCTCTCCCTACTTAAACAATCCGAGGTTAAGAAGGATCTAAGCTAATTTCTTATTTTTATTAATTATTTTATTACATCAACCTTTTCTTTTCATTTCACATTAGACTTGAAAATCAATTTTTTTTCCATCACCTCTTCCAACAAACGTTGTAGAGTGAAACTCTCTTAAATCTTGGTCAAACAGAGTATTGAGTTCAAGGGCCTTTTTACGGCTCAAGTTTCATAATTATGTGTCTTGGAATCACCAAAACTTGAAGATGTTTTTCTATTATGAATGAATGATCTGTCATCATCTAAGCCATCTATACTATAGTAGACATATTCCAACATTTCTTTTGTTTGGATCGCAGTTTCAATTACAATCACCAAATATATGTCCTTGCAATATCTAGAGTTATGTAAGAAGCGGCTTCATTCTTCATAGATTGTGTTTCCATCATCCACAATTCCAGGTGAAGTCACCAACATTTCAATATGTTTTTTCTATTATTAATGAATGATTTGTCATCATGTAAGCCATCTATACTATAGTATACATATTCCAACATTGCTTTTGTTTGGATCACAGTTTCAATTACAATCACCAAAGTTATGTCCTTGCGATATCTAGAGTTATGTAAGAAGCTACTTCATTCTTCATAGATATTAGTGTTTCCATCGTCCACAATTCCAGGTGAAGCATATGTGTATGTAGTAATTAGGGATAGAAAAACATTAAAAATGATAGTATAAAAAAAAAGAAAAAGACAAGAAACTCACATCATTAAATGATGGCATCCCAACTTCCTGAGATTGGACACAGGTTGAAAGGTTATAAGAAACAATAAGCATGTTTGAGATTTCAATAATGAACAGACCATGCACTATGCACTCCCTTTATCAAAGACTATGCGTACATACTTAATATAGTTTTCATGAAACCACTAGCACATCATTGCCATTATCATCAATTGTCGTTCTGCGGTTTAATATGTTCCTTACAATTCCTTAAATATGTGATGCCATGTTGTACTGAAGCAAATCACTGAATAATTTCACAAAGGAGTCATCTCATAACTGACAGCTGTTGAGAGTTGCATGAACAGAGTAACAACTGCCTTCACAAATAACTTAATAAGTTAATGGAATAGCACTTCATATATACATTAAATTAGTTGACTACATAGTGTATACACAATGAATTCGAAACTCAACACAGCTCATTATAGGACTGATTCCTATTCATTTTTTACTCAACAGTATCACATTATTTCATGTTTGCTCTGTAATTCATGTTATGACCATCAAAGAAAAACAAGGAAATATACAAACTACCACCTTGAATAGAGATACAAGACCGCCCAGACAGACTATGCACTCCCTTTATCAAAGACTATGCATACATATTTAATATAGTTTTCATGAAACCACTAGCACATTATTGCCATTATCATCAATTATCGTTCTGTGGTTTAATATTTTCCTTACAATTCCTTAAATATGTGATGCCATGTTGTACTGAAGCAAATCACTAAAATAATTTCACAATGGAGTCACCTCAGACCTGACAACTGCTGAGAGTTACATGAATAGAGGAACAACTTCCCTTCAAAAATAACTTAATAAGTTAATGAAATAGTACTTCATATATAAATTAAATTAGTTGACTACATAGTGTATACACAATGAATCTGAAACTCAACACAACACACTACAAGATTGATTGCTATTCATTTTTTACTCAACAATATCACAATATTTCATGTTTTCTCTGTAATTCATGTTATGACCATCAGAAAACAACAGGGAAATATACAAACTACCACCTTGAATAGAGATACAAGACTGCCTAGACAAACTATGCACTCCCTTTATCAAAGACTATGCATACATATTGAATATAGTTTTCATGAAACCACTAGCACATCATTGCCATTATCATCAATTATTGTTCTGCAGTTTAATATGTTCCTTACAATTCCTTAAATATGTGATGCCATGTTGTACTGGAGAAAATCACTGAAATAATTTCACAACGGAGTCACCTCAAACCTGACAACTGCTGAGAGTTACATGAACAGTGTAACAACTTCCCTTCACAAATAACTTAATAAGTTAATGGAACAATACTTCATATATACATTAAATTAGTTGACTACATAGTGTATACACAATGAATCTGAAACTCAACACAGCACACTACAGGATTGATTCCTATTCATTTTTTACTCAACAATATCATAGTATTTCATGTTTTCTCTGTAATTCATGTTATGACCATCAAAAAAAAAAAGGGAAATATACAAACTACCACCTTGAATAGAGATACAAGACCGCCCAGACAGACTATGCACTCCCTTTATCAAAGACTATGCATACATATTTAATATAGTTTTCATGAAACCACTAGCACATTATTGCCACTTTGAGTGAAGTAGAAGCAAGAACATTAACTTTAACCTACCCTATCATGAATCTATATGAACGCATATGCGTGCCTTGGAAAACCAATACATATACAGGGAAGAATGGCAATAAACTTGAAGAAAAACAAGGAATATGAAGCCAACTTACCCTGATCCAAAAGCTGGCTACAAATGGGTAGGACCTGCATAAAGGGGCCTAATTTCTAGTGCTCAGCGAACAAGTTTGTCAAGTACCAGTTGCTATTGTTGCTGTTGTAGTGGCATGAGATATTCGGATCCAAGAAACCATCGATACTAAAACAAGAGAAGAATCAGTGGATTGAAAATGCAAGAATATTACAGTCAAAATAGAAACTATTGTTCCTTGCACCGAAAATAGCACTACCAATATAGAAACTGCTACTGCTCGAACCAAAACTAGAAAATTAGGATTTTTGAACTATGATTGAAAAGTTAAAACCCTATTTCAAAATTTTTTTATACAGGATGAATTCGTGAAAATAGGGAGCCAGGGAGCCATATACACCATGAATCCATGAAAACAAGGAGCCATATACATGATGAATCCGGAATTCGTGAAAACAGGGGGCCGAATCCATGAAAACAGGGAGCCACCCTCCATTTGAAAACAAATTAACCTCCGCCCTCCATTTCAAAACAAATCTAACCTCCCAGGACTAAATCGACCCTCACAAACCACTCCCAAACCAGAAAAACCAAACTGTAAATCAGAAATATGGCGATGTTTAATCTCCCAAACCAGGGGCAAATATCAAAATTCGGCAATTTTAAGGGAATACGATTTCCCAAAACCAACGAATCAAGCCAAATGAAGGTTTGATTAGTTTATCCACCCATTTTTTATTTTTGGGCTAAAATCAAAAAATTAATTATTTTTAAAATAAAATTGGGGCTAATTATATGAAAAGGGTTTTTAATAAAAAATACTCCCCCCTTAAAATGTAAAAACCCTCAAATTTCGCCTTTGGGCTATAAATTGCCCCTAAAATTTACCATGGATGCTATGATTGAGGAATATGAGTCCATTATGAAAAACTATGTTTCGGATGTGGTCCCCAGACCCTAGGACAAAGAAATTGTCACTTCAAAATGGCTTTACAAGATAAAGCATGTAGTTGATGGAAGTGCAGAAAAGTATAAGGCTCGTTTCGTCGCTCGTGGCTTCTCCCAGAAGGAAGGTATAGACTATGATGAGATATTTGCACCTATTGCCTGATATACCACCATGCGCTTGATCATAGCCCTTGTTGCTTTGCAAGGATGGAACCTACATCCGATGGATGTCAAGACTGCGTTCTTACATGGTTCGATGAAAGAGGAGGTCTATGTGGAGCAACCCAAAGGATTTGAGATTTATGATCAAGAATCTCATGTGTGCAGGTTGAAGAAGGCCCTCTATGGGCTAAATCAAGCACCCCGAGCATGGTATGAGAGGATCGATAGCTGCTTGATGAAATTAGGATTCACTAGGAGTGAAGCTGATCCTAACCTTTACTTTAAGGTTATAAATGACAAGCCTCTCATACTGGTGCTATATGTTGATGACCTCTTTCTAATAGGTGCAAACCCTCTCATTCACGAATGTAAGAGGGTGCTGGCTTCTGAGTTCGAGAGGAAAGACCTAGGACTTATGCACTATTTCCTAGGACTAGAAGTTTGGCAGAAACCAGGGGAGGTTTTCCTATCTCAAGGAAAATATGTGGTGAAGATATTGGAGAGATTCGGCATGGTGGACTGTAAGCCTATAACTACCCCGATGGAGCTTGACTTCAAGAAGTTAAGTAGTAGTGCTGCCAGACCTGTTTTACGAAATGCTACCGAGTATCGTCAACTCGTCGGCGCATTAATGTTCTTGGTGAACTCCCGTATGGATATATGCTTTGTAGTCAACACATTGAGTCAACATATGTTTGAGCCTCACCACTCACATTGGATTGGTGCTAAGAATCTGTTGAGATATCTTCGTGGCACAATCACTCATGGGTTGAGATACATTACCGGAGATGTGAGACTACTTGGGTATACTAATGTTGATTGGGTAGGAAGTGTGGTGGACCAAAAGAGCACTTCCGGGTGTTGTTTCTCTTTGGGATCTCCCTCGATATCCTGGATGAG
>APFE030881933.1:0-30490 GCA_000404065.3 Pinus taeda | reverse complement strand
AAAATAAATAAAATAAAATAAAATCCAAGCTTGGTAGGGTAGGGACATGGTGAAAACTAGAAATGGCATTATTTCCCTGTGTAAAAAAAGAGATGAAAAAAAGAGAGAAAAAAAGGAAGAATTTTATAGATTACTTGTTTTTTAGCTTTCTCTAGAGTTGTCCAAGGCCCACCTGTATCCAAACAACTGCTATATCATATTGTAAGCTAATAGAGTAAATCAATAGAAATTTTTATGCAACAGACGCTTATGCCTATATATCATAATAGCAAGAAATTCTCGTTTATATCTGTCATAGTTTTCTGTTGAACAACACCCTATTCCAAGGTCAATTTTCAATCTTTTCCTAACAAGATCCACAGTCATCCATAAGTACCACTTTCCAAATTCCTAATCTCACTTACAAGTTCACCTTTTTTACACAAAAAACTTCTATAGGAGGGTAGCAACCAAACCTATAAATCTATAATTAAAAATAGTTATAGGAAGTCTTGTAAATTTACAAGAAGCCCCAACATTCGTTAGAAACCATAACTCAAGAAAGGATTTAAAATTTGGGCCTAAAAAATCCAAATATAACTTTCTCAAGGAAGATAAACCCATCAACAAGAAGATAAGGGAAAATTGTAGCTCCTACAGGATGCTCTATTCTCCTATAGGATTCTCTGCAAACATAATTGTACAAAATTACCCCCAACCCATGCTCCATGGCATCACCAGTTGTTCCAAAGGAATTATATAGCTCTTGTATATGAATCCTTAAGCCACACTCTCATATGGTTTACAAGTATATTTAATTATGCATGATAATGGGGTCAGAACATTAAAATTTGTTAAAACAAGGTGATAACTGTAGAAAATCCCAAAAGAGCATTACACGTATGAAATTAGTGGTAGTCCCATTAGGAATATGTCAATAGAAATATCTTCCACTTGCAAATGATCACACGTTAATTTAGAGGAGAAGGTGGTCACATCCGAAAACAGTGGGTTGTTGCTTGCCCGATTTTGAAATAATTAACACCACGTGCCAAGATTAAGACTTAGAACGAATCGACAAGATGGTACTCTATTTGCATGCAAATGAAAGAGCTCCAAAAAATAAGCACTAATACTTTACTACAATGCCTCTACCACTACAATCATACTATTGGGTTTTCCATAAGAGTAGCACCAACATATTCTATAGGTATTTATCCTATAAGAGTTGTGATCATAAGGGTTAACTAATGAAAGCTACAATTAAGCATGGAAAATACTCCCTTTCATCAAGGTTGGTCACCCTAAGCACCGCTCCACTCTCCATTTATTAAGCCACTTATTTGTTATACATTACAATCATAATATTCAATCGGATACACTCAAAAAAAAATTAGTCATCATTTGAGACACTCTTCCATAATAGGCAAATCCTATAAAAGTTTCCATGATGGATTGCGTTTAATATAACAAAACACGCTTATACTGCTAGTATTCATCAAAATCTTAGGGTGGTGAAAATATTTCAAAGGAGCCAATGGTTGGTGTTCTTTGAATGATTGAAGGAGTATGATGATGAGGTGGCATTGTAATTTTCTTTTAATTTTCATAGCTTTAGAGGAAAAGAGTGTTTCAAAATTGTTAATGGCTTGGAGATACATATCATTGAAGCCTCCCAACATGTCACATGTGTATTTCTACTCAATCTATGGTTGAGGATATTTTTCTATCTAACTGGAATATGAATAAGAATATAATTCCATCCTCTCCTCATCCTATGCCTACCATTGAAAAATCCCTTAGAAAAAAGCAATTTGATGAAGATGATTTTATCAACATTTTAAAAAAAATGATTATCTTGTTGTTACACAAATTAATGGAATTCTACTTTGCTCGATCCCGGAGGGAACCGGTCAACTCAGCTGCACATGCAAGAAGACGTTCGACTGCTTGAAGAAAATGTGCATTTCTAGCTGGGAGCTGGGCTGACTGCCTAAGAGATTTGCACAATTTCTAGGTAGAGCGGTTGACTTCTGCCTAGATTTGTGCAAATCCTGAGCTGAGCAGCCTTACTGGGGAAATTTGGGCAAATCCTGTTGGGAGTGTTGACAGGAAGGATTGCGCAATCCTAGAGCCCAGTAGGCTGCCAGAGAGGAATGTGCAATTTCTGGAGGGAAAGTTGGTTGCCCTCCATAAATGTGCAATTTTCAAGGGGAAGTTGCTCATACTGCAGCTGGACCAAATCCAGGTGAATAGCCTATGAGGAAAATGGATCAAGCTGTGACTGACAGGGTGCCTTTGTGTAATAAAGACACTGAAGCTTGTGAACTTGACGAAGCAAGGCAAGTTGTTGTGAAGGTTCGAAGGGAGGCTCCAAATCGAGGCAAAGGAAAAATTTTGGAGGGTTGTTGTAGCCGCTACAACACCTTCCTTGCCTTACTCGCTAAGGCACAGTTTTCCTCATCATCAATCTTTGATGAGGAACCATCTTTGGTGTTCCTTTTGATCTTCTTCTACATGAAATCTGACCATAGTCTTTCCCAATATGGAAGCTTCTCTCTCCCATTGAAAGAGTCTTCGTAGTTATTCCAACTCTTGGGAAGGCCTAGGAGAGCTAGGCTCACCATATTATCTTTGGCAACCGTTATTCCAACCCTTCCGAGCTCATCATGGCAGTGAGTGAACTTGGTCAAGTATTTTGGAATGGTCTCACCTTTCTCCATCTTGATTTTTCGAAGTTTTTCTTTCAGTTCCAACTTCCTATGGTCACTTTTGTTCTGGGAGTTTCCTTCCCATGGAGACTCGAGACAATGTGATCTCGAACTCCCTCAAGGATTATCTATCTCACCTTCATTGTACACTTCTTCCATTCAGACAGGTTTTGTGTATATGATGTTGTTGGCTTAGGAATTTATTTCTCAATGAATTACTTGAGGCCATTATCCTCCAACACAATCTCCATCCTATCCTTCTAGGCTATATAATTTGAGATGCCTTCCAAGGCATACTCAAGCTTCAAACCGTACAAAGTCATTTGTTGATCCTGAAGTATGTATTACAAATTTGAATTTCACCTGTAACCCAAAACTCAAAACTTCGAAATCTCCTCTAGTATATTGTCTTTAGCTCTGATACCATGTAGATTTTCCTGTAGATTCATAGCTCATTTAATGTACTAACACACAAGACAATAATCTGCTCTACTCTTTAAATAGAGGAAACCAATGATCGATGAAAACAATAATCGACAAGAGGAAGATAATCAAAGACACATAGTACAATTGTTTCTCTGGGGAAATCAACTACTGAAAACCCCTACTATCTATTGCATTAATCATAAATTTGAGTGATAATACAAAGATTTTTCTCATGAGAACAATTTTTGCACAAGTATGATCAACTCTCTGCCTCACAAGCCCGCACTGAACAACACTTAGCCAATTTCTGCTACCTGTTGAGCCCCTAATTCCTTGCGCAATTCTTGAGAGTAATAGCCCATATTTAATTGGGAATTCCTTCTTCCATAACCATGCAATCGAAATCTAGGTCCTATTCTAATTGCATGAATGACATGTACAACTCAGATCATCATACAACTGATAATACATTATCCCTACACTCTAGTCTCAATTGGGTCTTTCTCTGAACTGACATGCATGAGTTTCTCATGAGGGAATCATTAGTTAGCTGGAGTAGCACTGAGGATGCACCAGTGCACCAACTCACTACTAGACCTCTACTAGTTCCACAAATAGTTAGAATTAGTTTCACTGTCTATAACTCAGTCAAACTGAGTTATCTAATTACAACTCAAATAAACTCATCTTGGACCCCTAAAATTTAGGGAGAACATATACATGACTATAGAAATACTTCCAACGTAACATTCCTAAGCTAATTAAGTTAATTAAACTTAATTAACTATTTACTAGTTTTTATGAGAATAGAATTCGATTTTAATTCATAGTTTAATTCAAGGACAAATTAAACTGGAATTTCTTGTTGCCATTTCTCAACATATTCATGCCCCTAGCATGACTTTCATTGGTTGGTCACATACTCTTAGCATGACTCATAGTAGTTTCTTGCATGATAGAAACATGATTTGTAATGATTGGTGTTGAAATTTGTCATTAATGTCAAAAGATGTGCAAGTTAAAGAGAAATTTACATATTCAAATAGTATATTTCAAAATATTGTTTTTGGATTTTTGATGCCCCATTTGGATACCCTATATTTGAATGCATTCTTAGTCCATTTACCGAGCTCAAATGGAAGGATACAATATCTAGTTGTAAATCTTATCCTGGGACCTTTCCAACAATATATTGAACTCCATTTAACTCTTAACGGTTGAGGAGAAATGATATTTCTAATATTCATTATACATTTTTCCAGTTGCACGAGTCATTCCAACAAGTGGACAAGTCATCTCAGCCAGTGGACAAGTTGGCCTAGTCCAGTCCTTGAATGCACTATAAATAGGCATGAAAAAGAGAATTTCAAGTCACTTTCTCAAGAAAGTTTGGATCTGTTCAAATAAGCAAAGAAAGAAGGAGTTCTAAGGTTCACACCTCATGGACCAAAAGTGAAGAGGAGTTGATTTGAAGAGACTTTATGGGAAAGGATTTTTGGCACACTTTGAAGGGTTTATGGCTTATTTTGGAAGGATTTTGACACAATTTTTAAGTTCTTTGGTACCACTTAGAAGGTTTATTGAAAACCTATTCTTGAGGGTCAAGTTGCATCCCCTTTGAAGGTCAAATTTCATATCTATGTAGATGGTTGAATTCCAGTGTGGAAGGTTGAGGTCTAGGCCTTTCCTGAGAGTAATGACATGTCCCTATTGAGGCCAAATTTAGGACCAAAAGTTATAGTACAAAGAAGGCTACTCGGGCCTGTTTTGAGGGACAAAACCTAGTGTGTTTGAAGGTGAGCTTTAGTATTATTTTTAAATACCTAACATTTTTCTATGTTGAGAAAGATGAACCTTGTGAAGGAGGCATAGTTATAGAAGTCTAGTTATGATTGCTTGAGGGTTGAGTTTAGGTGCATTAAATTCCAAGTTTCAATCCTATTTTGGGTCCTATTGAGGTTGATTTTTTCTTATATGAAGGTTGAGTACAAAAATCATTAATTGAGGAAGTTTTTTTGTTAAGAAGGTCATGTTTGGGAAATTGTGTGCTTGTGTAAAGAGTAGAGGAGCAATTTCCAAGAGGGTAGAATTTCTTTGACTAATATCTACCCGTTTACAAGCCTTGGTGTTGATAAATTAGGGATTCGACGTTGATAAATTAGGGATTTGGTGTTGATAAACAAAGAGTACGTGCTTCCTTTTAGTTGGTGTTGATAAATGGGGAGTTGGTGTTGGTCAAATTGAATGTCCTCTTTATATATATTAAGAAAAGCATTATGTTATTGTCTCCCTCTTTTGGCTTCCACGTACATTTTTCGTATATTTATGTGCTTTTATTTATATCATGGATGCATTTACAAGTTTTTGAAGTTAAGAATTGTTAATATTGATTCACCCCCCTCTCAGTATTGTTGAATATTCCAACAGTTGGTATCAGAGTGGGTTCCTTCAGAAACATTTTTACCACTGGAAGGTGGAGCTTAGTAAGACTCATGGAAAAGCAAGAATAATACACCAAACATGGTATTCCATTGTTTGATGGAAAAAATTATGCCTTTTGTATCATAACGATGATATTTTTTTACAAGCACAAGGAGTTGATGTTTGGCAAGTTGTTATGAATGAATACAAGGTACCAACCTATACTACAACAGATCTTATTGGAAGGAGACTTTATCAAAGTAATTCAAAGGCTATGTATTCTATTCTAGGAGACTAACATGATCGTAATTTATCAAGGTTATGCATTGTGAATCAACAAAATAAATCTGGTACAAGCTCAAGAATGTGTATGAAGGAGATGAAAAGGTAAAAGGGGCCAAATTTCAAACTTATAGAGGACAATTTTAACACATGAAGATGAAGCAAGATGAATAAATTGTCACCTTACTTTCTTTGGATTGGTGAGATCATGAATGTCATGAGAGGAAAGGGAGAGAAGATCATAGATATAGCCACAAATAAAAATATACTAAGATCACACCCAATGAGATTTTATTCTAAAATCTCATCTTTAGAAGAAATACAAGATCTAGCTACATCGAGTATGGATGAGATACATGGAATTATTACAACATATGAAATGAGGACAAAATAGGAAATTCCATCCAAAAGGGAAGAAACTTTCAAGGTCTCCAAGAAGACAAGTAAGAACAAGAAAAATTCAAAAAAAAAACTCTAGATGTAGTGATGATTCATACGATGAAGAAGAAGCCAGCTTTGAGAGAAAGTTGAAAAGAGGAACTGGAAAATATAAAGGTGGGCTTCCTTTTAAATGTTTTGAATGTGATAGAATTGGTACTTATGCTTCTAAATGGATTAGATAGAAAGAAGAAAATTATAGAAATAAAAGAAATATTAGAAAAGAAACAAAGGAAAGAACAAGGGAAAATTCTTCAAGAAGAAAAGTTTATATTCAAGAGAAGATAGTAGCCCATGTGATGAAGATGATGATAGTGACCATGATTCTAATAGAGTACTCTTCATGGCATTATACAATCAAAATGAAACTCCTGAAAGCTATTAAGGAAATCATAAAGAATAAGAAGGAGAAGTGGATCTTGAGGTAGAATTAATTAGTGCCTCAAGTGATCTTAGAAGAAAAAGGAAGAAAAAACTCATACTCAAAGAAGAGGTAAAGAAACTAAGAATTGTTACAAAGTCCTAGCAAGAACTTTGAAGATACCAAGCAAACTATCATAAATTTGAAAGTACAATTAGAAGAAGCCAGAGTGATTGAAGAAAAACTCAAGAGACAGTTGGAAGAGAAGGAGAGAATAACCAGGAATATAGAATTGAGATAGTCTCCTTAAGGAAGGAACTACAAAAAAAGGATACCCAACATAACTTTGAAAATAGTACCAAAATACTAGATGAAATCGTTAGCAACTAGAAACCATTCAATGACAGGCATAGACTAGAATATATAATGAAAAAAATATTGATAAAGGTTTAAGTTCTATGATGACAGGAAATGAAGCAAAGCAAGGAAGCTATGTTAATGTGCTAAAGGGTCATATCAAGAAGGAATAATACAAGTTGGTAAAGGAGGACATACACCAACTAGAAATGAAGAATATCATGGCTTCAGAAGGACAACACCATCAAGAAGACCATCTACGCTCAAGTACTTCAATATTTTCCTTGGAGTGTCTTGTAATAAATTTTGGCATAAGGCTATAAACTGTAGAGCCTATGCAAGGGATATAAATACAAGAAATAGTTGTGAAAATCCTAGGAACTACTATGAAAGCAATTATGGTAAAAAAACTTCATGATATTTTCAATAGAAATTAAAACAGTTTTGGCGCTCTTAGTTATGAAACCAAATGTTACAAATGAAAAAAATTTGGACACATAACCAAAAATTGTAGAAGAAATTTGATAGTTCCTTCAAGGGAAACAAGGCAATTTATTGTCCATCATATGGGGGAACAACCGAGAACTTGGAAAAAGAAGCACAAAGATTTGAAGGTTGAGGAATGTGGGCTTTCTCTACAAGCCCAAAGCAGAAGAATTCAATGGTATATTGATAATTGATGCGTAAAGCATATGATTGGAGACAAAAGCATATTTGTAACATTGAAGAAAGAAAAAGAAGGATTTGTCACTTTTGGAAATGATAACTATGCCAAAATTATAGGGAAATACATATTTAACGATGGAAGCAAAGATGTGATCATAGTAAATGTATTACTTGTTTAAGATATGAAGAATAATTTGTTAAGTGTTATAAAAATGTGTGATCATGGACACACTTCTATTCAATTCAAAATAATTTGAAATAACGAAAGATTGATTAGGAAAATTGGTTGTGTTGATGGTGTTGGAAAATATGTCAATGCTAGTGGTCCCCTGGTATGAAGTCCCCATTAGACCTCACATCGTTTGGGATAGGAGCCCCATCTAGGATACCTAACCGACTGCAAATGTGTGTATTTTTTATCTTGTATATGAAATGCATAGATAAGTGTGATACCAAGTGTAATATCTCAAAAGAATGAAGACAAAATTAGCCATCCATTAATGAGTTGCAGAACATGATATAAGAACATGATAACAACATAATGAGTGAGAGCATGCCTTAAGGAAGAATCAAATATTTGAGACTAAATAATACATACCCGAGTGAGAGAGTGTTAGAAACCAAATGTGAATTAGTTCACAATTAATCACTAACATTAACATTCGATAAGGGGCAAAGCTTCAAAGCCAACACACCAGTTGCATGAAAATAAATAATTCATAAACATGTAACCAATGTATAAACCCACATACATAAACAGAAAAAGAATTAATAGGGATTACAAGTGCCACTAACATGTACAGGAATCAATGCATGAATTGAAAATTTCTCATTAATATTGTTGCCCATTCAATAATATGTACACAAGCTCGTCAAAACCCAATAGTGGGATGAGAGTAGTTCATATCATCTTGATGACATAACACTAGCCTCACAATATCTTCACATATAAGCTACCAAGAGTGAGTGCCTTTAGCTCCTTAAGCACAAAATACCGATCCTATTACTAGTCGATCTTAAGTGCTAAAATTCTCTTTGCTTGAGCTATGAGGGCATATATATAATAAATGGGGTGACTCTTCAGCTCCCTTGTGTATCTTAGGCTTCCTCATGACTCTTTATCTTCCTTGAAACCTTTCAACTTCCTCATGGCCTTTCATATTTTCTTTGGCTTATTCCATGATTTTAATATTTGTCATTTAAGAAAAAATAATACATTTACAAAACAACAAAATAAGGTGTAATAAACTTTGACATGGTATCATGTAGGAAATACGTCTATCGTCAAAATTGTGTTGATGTGCTCATAACATTGTAAGGTCACCTTGTAGTTGGTTGGATATTTCGATAGTTGTTGTTGACTTGGATCATTCCTTTATGAAGTGTCTAGATATAAAATACCATCAATCATTTTGTCACTCCTATCCTGAAAATTGCATAATCATTCATTAGGATGCAAAATTAAACATTTTCATCATAATAAAAAAAGAGATAATTATGAAATTGGTTTACAAAATTTGTGTAAAAATGTTAGTAATAGTTCACATCCCTTAAAACGATCCTTTCATTCTGATGTCAAAATTGATCCACTGACTATATGTCAGAATTGATCCATTGAGTGTATATATCCTCATCTCCTTACTCACATCCCTGTATCCTAATAAAACCTTGTGCTTCTCCCCAAGCATGTGGGTTGTTGTATATATGTAATGCACCCTTCAATTGACTAACATTTCCTTATTACCATATTATATTTTCTTGCAACATTTGTATACATCCCTAACACAATATAATTCACAACAAAGATAAATCCTCCCAATGATGATACACCATTACTTTGTTTGAAAAAAATTGTTAGTTCCTCCAACATGGTGTATGACAACATTTTTCCTTTATCTCAATACATTATTTAACAAAGTTCCCATCAATGCAGATTTGCTGGCATAATTTAGACCCCAATATGAAGCATCAATACAATCTCTTATGTAATATCACATACCCATGCCAAAACATGATCCCTGCACTGTTCAAAATATAGGACTTTAATATAATATCAACGTGGTGCATGTATCACTAGTCACCATCACATGTGATGCAATGTAGCCTAGTTTATCAACGCAGAGCTAACAAAGAATCTCATCATGTGTTATTGAATCTCCCATTGCATATATCGACTAGATAGTGGGCCTTTACCAATGCGTTGTGCATTTTCTAGTGGCAGCACCAGCACAATAGTTGCACGTTTGCTTCCTCCTTTCTTTTCCCTTTGAATAGTTTTAAATTTATGTGCACTGGTAATATCACCATTTTCAATAGACAAGCTATGCGCTGGTAGTATCACCATTTTGAGATTGCAAGTCTCCTCCACTAGTCACATCTTATTAGTTTGGCAACATCATAAACTCTCATTTGTGGTGCATCAATGCATGGTTTATAGAATTTGACATAAACTTATTACAATGCAATTATTATCCTTTATTTCTTGCACTATACTCCCTAGGCATTACTTACATATCAATTTGAAGTCGTGTTTTGAATATCATTCTAACACATGGTATAACATCTCCTTATATTGTGTCATTATTTGTAGTACATTGTATTTTATTGCCAACACACATCATATGTATTAACCCTACAATGTGTCATGCATGGTCTATTTGGCCTTTCCAAGGCATATGTATAACGTCCTAACACATTTGCTTATATGCGCCATACATTCACCATGTTATACTTCATGCCATTAGAAATATAGCCTTGGTAACACCATTTTCACTCTTTATTGTTGCCTTTCAACATTGTCTTTTGTCACGATGTTCATGATCCATTTATCATGGGGTAGTTATAATGTTTTAACATAGGGCCCCGGTCCTTTGCAACATGGTGATATACAATTTGAGTGGGCCTAATGGTTAAGAACATGTGTTTCCTTGTAAGAGGTCATAGGTTCAAAACAATAGAGGGTAGAATATGTATGCCCTCTGAGACTTAGCAGTAAAATCATTGCGCAGAGGTGGATCCCGTGTCCCACAAACAAGGGTGTCTCATACACCAATTTGGTGTCTAGCTTGGTCGTGACCTTAAAATTAGATAATAATAATAATAATATCTTTTTATCTCCCAATGGCACATAATGTATGCTTTCAATGCACCAAAGTCAATTTTTCTTTCTAAGTCAAATTTTCTTTCCAAGCAGCTTTGTATGTTGTTGTCTTTAACATTGTATTATTTTCTTGTAATACATTTATAACATCGCTCTTAGCAATGCATCCATAAGGCCATTTGGGATACACAAATATATTATGTTATTGTTCTTTGGTGTATCTAACACATTGTTTGTATGGAAACTCCTTGTATCCAATGTAATTGCGCATCTTGCAGCACACTTGTCACAAGTCGCTTGAATTGTCTCCCTTTGCCATGCACACATGATTCCAAGACCATATATACTATCCTTTGCGTTTAATTCTCCCAAATGGTTTTCAATACATACTATCGTCGCTTCTCCTATATAAATTTGAATGCACCCTTGTATACTTCAAGTGTGTTGGTCACCACCAGTAACTTACGCACTTTGTCCTTGTTTTCTCACTTATTGCATGGCACATTATTGACCCCTTTATGGCATTATTTGATATATACTCAATTAATCGCCTTGCATTTCATAATATAATGTAAGTTTGTAAAATCATGAGGTAATAAATGGGCTTGTACAATAGATAATAGGGAGTAGAAGCATAGTTTAATGGAGCAAACAAGTTTTATAAATTAATTTGTTACACAATTTGAATGGTCTCTCAAGCAATTTTTCAAATACAAGTAATAAGAATTCTTTAAAAAGGTTTCTTGGAAAATAATGTGCAATGTAAATGTGGGGACTTTTAGGAGTTAATCTTTAATGCATGAACAAAACTATTTCTTCAAATAATTTAATATTTATACATGTAAATGAGTTTAACAACCGTAGTGTCATTGGCATGTGATTTGATTTATAATATGACGAGGAAATAATATAATTAGAAACACTATTAAATTTTCTGAGGATCTGGGTTGAGAGATGCAAAATAAAAAGACGATGATCAAGTCAAAGATGGCTTATTTTCCCACTCATTATCATGATAGTCTAGGATTTTAAAGGTGTATAAGCAAAACAATGGTTTCCCAAACCCTATTGCATATGATAGGATGAGAATCATGTTGAAGAAAGTGAGCATGCGTGATAGACATCATGAAAGCATGAGTAAACATAAGGTCTGATGGCATTCCAGACATTGAAATATTTGACTGTATCAAAGACACAACCCTAACCATTATAACCTTGAAAGCAGAGGGGGGACCAAAAATTTAGGTATGGTCAAAAAAAATTGGGTGTCATTGTAGAGGCTACAACGGGCGAACCACTGGCAGAATCCAACATCTCTACCTTAGCCCCTTAAATAAATTGAGCATTAAAATAGACGCAAGGAAGTATTGAACTAGGTATCGTGGGTACCACTTGAGTTATTTGACCAGTTATAGACATGTCATTCATTTATTCCATGATTAGGTCATGTTAGTTCTTTAAACACTGCATCAAAAACTCACACTCGTCATTTTCCAAAGATGATATAGAGATCATGCCAAGAGGGCTTATTATATCCATAATTTTAAAGTGAGATTTTGGTGTTGTTCTACTTCCAGAAAGCTTGTTCAGTACCCTCACGAAGTCACTAAAGAAATCACAAACATTGCTTCGCTACCAGTAGGCATGTTCAGTACCCCGGCGAAGTTGCTTGCATCACCTCTCTGTGCAGGAATCTGTTCTCTTCTTTCACCCTTTATTTTATTTTTCATTATGCTTTTGGCATTTATTATGTGTTTATTTTGCCAGGTGTGGAAGAGGGATCCCAACTTACTTTACAAGAAAGAGAGGTTGTTTCTTGATTTACAAAAAAAGAAAGATATTTTGATTTAAGTGTGTCCTCATGCCATATTTCCACATCACATCTCCAACTATCAAGTGGAAAATGAAAACACGATATAAACTATCATAAAAAGACTTGAAATAAAATTCAAGTTATAGAAACTAGACTTATGAACTTATTAGAGTTCCCCACCAGTATCCAATCATATTTTCTTTATTAATAAATTGGACTTGTGTATAAACATAAGGGACAAGTTGGTTCCAATACTAGTATCTATAAGGGGATGCCCCTTTAGAGTGACCATGGCAATTGCACACACCCAATGGATAGGATTTGAAGTATGGAAAAGTAAAGTAAAGTAAATAGTATCGAAAAGGCAAGTAAAGTAGATGATAGAAGCTCTCTATGACATCATTATGTACAGACTTGTAAAAATATGCAGAGAACCTAAATCAAATAAGAAGAAAATGCACGATGCAAGGAAATGATTGAGAGGAAATAAAGGTAAGAGTGATATAGTGTAACAAGAAGAAAATGCAAATCAAAGAGGAGATGTTTCTAGATGAAACTAAGAACTATGCAATGCCTATACAAACCATTCCAAAATGAAATGCAAAGCAAATGCAGTTATGTACATGAAAAACAACCATGCAAAACTATTGCAATAAGAAAAAAAAGTGATCCTAAACCTAAGTCCTAATATAATTGGGAAGACGGTAGGAATTAAGTGAAATCAAAGTTCCAATTCAGCCACAGAATTTGTCTCCAACCTGTGAACATAACGACATAAGCAATTAGTAATAGCATAAAATAATGTGAAAAAATAAAAATATTTGTCTGAATAGCTTGCACATGAGAATGAAGGTCACATCTGCAAGTAAGAAGGATAATAAAAAAAATATTCTTACCATACCACAACATTATGCTGATAAATAGAATGATAAACATGAGCATCCTGAAAATACCTCATGAATGCACCTCCATATACATCTTCATTCATATAAAGTACAAGATAAAATTGAAAGCTCTTATTAGCAAGAGATCTTACTAAATAAGACTCCTCCAACCATTCGATGATTCTGTCATGAAATTAATAATTATGAACATGAGAGGCCTAAATATCATTCCAAGATGAGCATCCATTAGATGAAAATGTGCTAGGGACAGAGTCTTGTGAAGAAAGTTGAATCTGATTTTGTTTGGAGATCTTGCCAAGATCGTGAGGACCTAACATAACCATCAGCAAAATCTGAATTGCATCAACCTCTTGGAAAGTCTCTAAACACTCAAATTATGGGTTGTAGGCATAGGGGGTCCTAACCCAAGTTCAGAGTTAGTTGCGCCAATCAACAAAACCCTACACTACTAGCCCTTTCAGCAACAACCTGCGTAGAGTAAGCTGCAGTCTCACCTGAAGCAATATGGGGGGATGAAAGAACCAAATTTATGCATCTGGAGACTAGTGTGATGTCTTATAGCACCTTGGATCTGCCTTCACGCAGATCGATAAATTGTTAGGGAAGGTTACTGCAACTCTATTAAAATAGCCTTCATACCTTCGTGAAGGTCCACGATCAATGCTTGTGGAAATTTAACAGTCAATTGAACTATTTACGTGCATCAGAAAGAAATCCTAAATTAGCGTTCGCACAAATATACTTAATTCATTAGAAAACATAAGAGAAATTACCAGAAACTTCACGGAAGTGTTTATACATGCATTTCATACATTATTGATATAGATTCAATAGAATCACATAGAATTCAATCAATATTTCATAAAACAAGTCATTCATCAGCGGCATATAACATAAATAGACATGAACAAAAATACTCAATAATTCTTCAGAAACTTGTCTTTATTGATCTTAATTCACAGAGTACAGACTCAAAGTACCCTTCACACACAGGTGGACTCTACCTAGGCCTTCGTGCACTCTTCTACAGAGACTTTCCTTCTCTATCTAAGTGCGGGAAGCAGAGCCTTCCTGCCTTAGCTCCTGCCTAAGACTCTTCAATCAACCCAATTCTCTCTCTTGTTTTTCTCTAGTTACCTCTTCCTTTCGCTAAGACTCACAATTTATAGACTTTTTCATACAATGCCATGGTTCGCGGACCATGGGTGAATCTCAAAAACTGACTCAAAACTTATCCAAAACAAGGGGCTAAGCCCCTTTGACTCCTATTCATCTACGCGCTCTGCATCCACAAACCGCGAACACTTTACATCATTTACAAAATTGTACCAAAATTTGGGTTATCTTAACCCCAAACTAACCCAAGGGACCCCATCCCAACAGGCCCCCAACACAAATATCGTGACTCGCCCTCGAGTCACTGTGTTGGCACCGCGATCTTGCTGCGAAGGCCCCCCAGCTCCACCTAAATCACTGCAACTTCAGCGGCGCTCTGTGCTGTTTCCTGTTGAACCTCCTCAACCAATTTTTCAATGGTTGGCCCTTCTACTACCAACCTCATTTTCTGTTGCATCTGCTACAGGTCCTTAAGCTTATCTTGAATGGAGATCATGATCTGATAAGCCTCATCCAACCAAGGCTGCAACCTGGCCTTTAGCAAGGCCTCTTTCTTATGTGCTTCCTCTACTCATGCGAGTAGTTGCTTTTCTTCTTGTAACTTGGCGAGGCATTGTGCGGGTGCTAAGGTGCATGCAATTGCCCTCACCTCATCATATTGGTGCTGCATCTCCCTTACCTCTGTGTTCAATGTTTGCAGGTTCAGATCCTCCTACACATTGGTCAATACCTCCATAGCCTATTCAAACAATGTCACACAATTAGTGACTTTGGTATCTAAGGTATGACAAAATATGTGTACCCACTCTACCTGCAGTTTTGTTCCCCCTGCTTTAGTCCAGTTTTCTAGGTGATCGCATGGATCGTCCCTTCCACTATACTTCTCAATCATTCTAGTGTTAGCACACCCAAATCGTAGCTTCATCATTCTTCTGTAATATCGTCATCCAGCAAAACTATCCTTATGTGTACCCCACCATCATGTAGGCATAGTGCGCAGTGCCAACTCTAATGCTTGGAAGCAGTGGTCCTCAAGGACTTCGCACTCAAATTCATTCAAAAACAGATCTACGTCAGTTAAACCATCATAATAGGGTAATTTTCTTACCTCCGACGAAACACAGCACAACGACTTCATCATCATATTGCATCGCAATGTACAGAATTCATGTAAGCAATTCTTCCAATGTTCTAACTCATCGTCTGAGTCAGAGGTGCAGGAACTCTCTCGGTCCCATGCAATCTTTCCATTTGTCATCGGATTGATCCAGTCCTGATCTCGCGTTGTTATTTTGTAAATTTGATCCAGTTCATCATCACTTTCTTCATAATCGTGGACTGGTTCAATATAGAGCGTGCCTTTTGCAGGGTCTAAAGGCACAATAACCCTAAGCGACTTTTTCTCAAATGACATCGTCATTTTCTTCAAATTGATGACCCCATTCATATCAATAGCCCAATCGATTCCTAAGAGTGCAGGGTAAGGATTATTGTCATCAACGATTTCTATAACTTCAAAGTCTGCCACCGCGCTCGCACCTTCAATATCAATTGTTACTCCATATAACCGTCCCATGGGGGTGATTTTCTACTGGTTCGCCATCCTGAGCTAAATTGGGGACCACTACAGCGCAGGTCTCCCCATCCTTTCCCAAGTCTGTTTCGGTAATACGTTTGCATCAAACCCCAGATCCAAGATGACCTGGTCCATCTCATAATCACCTATCTATGTTGTTAGCCTCATCTCTTGCCCTATTCATGCCTTATGCTTGCCAATCCCGACAACATAACCATTTGTTGGTTTAGGGGGTCCTGACCCAGGTTCAAAGTTAATTGCGCCAACCAACAAAACCCTACACTACTAGCCCTTTCAGCAACAACTTGCGTAGCGTAGGCTGCAGCCTCACCTGAAGCAGTGTGGGGGGATGCAAGAACCAAGTTTCTGCATTCAGAGACTAGTGTGATGACTTCCAGTGCCTTGGATCTGCCATCGTGCATATCGATAAATTATTAGGGCACATTACTGCAACTCTGTTAAAAAAGCCTTCAAGCCTTCGCGAAGATCCATGATCAGTCCTTGTGGAACTTTAATAGTCAATTGACCTACTTACACGCATCAGAAAGCAATCCTAAATTGGCATTAGTGTAGATCTACTTAATTATTAGAAAACATATGAGAAATTACCATAAACTTCGCATAAGTGTTTATACATGCATTGTGTACATTATTAAGATAGATTCAAGAGAATCTCATAGCATTCAATCAATCTTTCATAAAACAAGTCATTCTTCAACGGCATATAACATAAATAGACATGAACATAAATACTCAATAATTCTTCAGAAACTTGTCTTTATTGATCTTAATTCATAGATTACATACTCAAACTTCCCTGCGCACATAGCTGCAAGGGTCCGCGCACTTAGATGTGGACTCTATCTAGGCCTCCGCGCACTCAGCTGCAGAGCCTTTCCTTCTCTATCTAAGTGCGAGAAGTAAAGCCTTCCTACGTTAGCTCCTGCCTAAGACTCTTCAATTGACCCAATTCTCTCTCTTCTTTTTGTCTAGTTACCTCTTCCTTTCTCTAAGACTCACTATTTATAGACTTTTTCCATACAATGCCATGGTCTGCAGACCATGGGTGAATCTCAAAAATCAGCTCAAAACTTATCCAAAACAAGGGGCTAAGCCCCTTTGACTCCTATTCATCTACACGCTCCACATCTACAAATCGAGGAGACTTTACATCATTTACAAAATTGTACCAAAATTTGGGTTATCTTAACCCGAAACTAACCGAGGGGACTCCATCCCAACATGGGTCATCAAATTTTGGTGGATTATAAAAAAAACAAGTGAATAAGAAAAAATATCATTAGGTGTATTAGTGAAAACATTGTCAATATAATTATAGTTGTTACAGCGACTTATTAGATCAAGTTTGACATTTAACACATGAGACTATTCATGAATCAAGAATCTAGATGAATTCAACAAAGGACTTCCTTAGACATTTAGAGTTGTAGAATCTTCCTCGTCACGTATTAAAATTAATCATTTAAAAAAATCATAAACAATGGATCCAATCTTTTCATCTCTTAATTGTGAAACAACACCACCATATACCTCATCGTAATCACAACTAGCAAGGTAGGGATCTAAAGAATTTATAAAAATTGTTGGTGTAGCAGACTCATCAAACACATCAGGGTAAAATGAATAGTGTGTTAAAGATGAAGAAAGATGGAAAGACTCAAGTGGAGAAAAATCAATTGCAACTGAATCTTATTCACAATTCAAATATTGCACACTCATATCAGCTTGCAAAAACAACAGATTAGCATGCAAGTTATGCTCTATGAAAATATTTGAACATCCATTGTCACCCAAGAGGGAGCCTTGGTCATGTCAGGGAAGTGAAGGTAAGAGAATATCATGAAAATATGGAGGTTTAACTAGATCAACGGAACTTTCTTCAACATGATAATCAAGGTATGGCATACTAATATGGTTTTCAGATTGACCTTACTCTACTTCAACATGGTGTACTATAGTTTCAAAAGCGAGACAATTTTTCCCTTTTTCATGCAAAGTTTCCTCGTTTCCTTATTCATTATTAATAAATATTGGCATGTTAGTACAAGAATCAATTTCATTTGATAATGAAGACGAAGGAGGATAAACAAAATCAGGGGAATCATTTCCACCTATGAAATCTGAGGTTTGCTTTGATTGACACCAAAATCAAAAGTAGGCATAGTGAAATTAGGAAACATAATAATAAGGTCATCTGATGTCTAATAGTCAATGTCTAGTTCAAATCCAAGTTGTTCCATATAAATATAAACCAATCATCAAAATTTTCCAGCCAAATGATCCCATTCCACATCTCTTTAAGGAAATTCATAACAAAGATGAAGAAATTTATAGCAAAATATCTCAACGACTCATCTAGTTTCATTCTAAGGTAATTGATTTTCTTAAACAAACTTTGACGATCTAAAGGCTTGAGGTATCTCCTCAACGAGTTGCTGGAAAGAATGGAGAGAAGGCACTACTAAGGTATTTCACCATTCCTTGACGCAATCCTCAAGTGTGAGGGTGAATAGCTTGCAAGCATCATCTTTACAATATACTTCATTAGAATAGAAAAATTGAAGAAACTAAAGTGTATGTTCTGCTAAAGATATTATACCCTCACCATCAAACTTAATGTGTGGCAAGTGATGAATTATTTCTGTGGGGATTGTCAGATTTAGTCCTTTGGAAAAACATCTTGGGATTAAGATTAGGGGAGGAGCCATTCAAGATGAAAGATTCAAAATCGGAATCCACAGGGGTAGCTTGTCATCTAGCACCAAAATGTGTTGATAGTGTTGGATAATTCAGCCAACAATAGGGGGTCTCCACAGTATCAATTCTCAATTAGACCTCATACTTTTTGGGATAGGAGCCTCATCTAAGATATCCGCTCAGATTTCATTGTGTATATAGTTTTCTCTTGAATATCAAATATAGAAATAAGTGTAATACCAAATGTAATATCTCAGAAAATGAGGATGAAATCATACATCCATTGATCCATTGATGACTTGTAGAACATGATAACAACATAATCAGTGTTTGATTTGCGTTAAAAAATAAAATATTTTTATTTGTGTTCAAAAGAAAATCTTTTGATTTGTTATTCTATGGGAAGACGAATTTTCGTCCTCTGAGTCACGCATTTCTTGTGCGAGAATAAAATATAACTCTTGAAGTCTTACATCAGCAGGGGCAGGATCTCGAGCAATAGAGGGATCTTGACTTACCTTTGCCTATTTCGATTTCGCTAGTGTGTCAATGTTTTATTGCACTTTCACATCTTAGCGGCATAGAGTGTTTCCTCTAGGACCTTGACATGCGCTTGTGATTGTGCGATGGCTCAAAGTTTTCCCTTCCATGATCGTGTGCATATCCTTTGGTTGCTTTCAATGCCTTGTTCATTATCACATTGCAAGTTTGGATGTGCCATATATTTTCCAATAATTCTGGCCAATAACCGAGACCGATACTTTATTGAGTAGTGAACAATTACACTGCAAATTTTACACCTTGTCGTTATGGAACCACCAACGGGTCTCTTTAGGTAATCTCCCATTTCTGCAGTTTTTGACATATATGTCATTATCTAGTGGCCTTTGCTTTGCTTGATAGTAGAGCTTGATAATGTTGAGAAGATGCTCATACACATAGAGCTCACGATTTTGGTGAGACCTCTGTTCAGTTTCGAGGTGTTTCTCGTGGTTGCAAAGAAATTTTAATGGTAATGGAGGTGACATCACATTTTGAGCATGGAAAGTATCGTCCACTGGTCACATATTATTACTTTGGTGGCATTGCAACATTAACACATGGTTTATATAATTTGACATAAACTTCTTCCAATGCAATTCTTATCCCTTATTGCTTGTGCTATCCTCGAAGTCGTGTTTGGAATATCATTCCAACACATGGTCTACCACTACCTTATATTATGTCGTTGTTTATAGTGCGTTGTATTTTATTGCCAACACATCTCAAATGTATCAACTCTGTAATGTGGCAGGAACGATATATTTGGCCTTTCCAAGACATATATATTATACGTCTTAACGCATTTGCATATATGTGCCATGCATTCACCACGTTATCTTTTGTGCCATTAGAAATATAGCCTTGCTAACACCATTGTTACTCTTTATCTCTGCCTTTCGCCTTTGTCTTTTGTCATGATGTTCATGCACCATTTATCATGGGGTAGTTACGACGTTTTAACATAGGGCCTTCTGCAACATGGTGACATATTTACCTCCCAACACCACGTAATGTATGCTTTAAATGCACCAAAGTCAATTTTTCTTTCCAACGCATCTGTGTAATGTCCGTCATATTTGTTGTCGTTTGAAGTTGTACTATTTTCTTGTAATACATTTACAAGACCACTCTTGGAAACGCATCCATAAATCCTTTTGGGACATATATATTATATTACTATTCCTTGGTGTGTCTTCCATATGGCTTGTATTGAAACCACCTGTATCCAATGCAAACGCACACCTTGCAGTGTACTTGTCATAAGTCACTTGAATTGTCTCCCTTTGCCATGTGCACAGGATTCCAGGACCGTATATAATAATATTTGTGTTATATGCTCCCAAAGGGTTTTCAATACATCATCTCATTGTTCTCCTCTATCAATTTGATTGCACACTCGTAGATACTTCAAGTGTGTTGACCACCGCCAATAACTTACACACTTTGTCCTTGTGTGCTCCCTTATTTCATGTTGAATTATCGACCACTTTATGGCATTATTTGATATATCCTTAATTACTCACCTTTAATTTCATAATATAATGTAAATTTGTAAAATCATGGGGTAAGAAATGGGCTTGTACAATAGGGAGCAAAAGCATAGTCAAATTGAGCAAACAAGTTTCAAAAATTAAATTGTTACACAATCTAAATGGCCTCTCAAGCACTTTTGCAAATACAAGTAATTGAAACCTTAAGGAAGCATGAATTGAATAATCAATTTTAATCTACTTTGAAGAATAACTTTTTTTTATCATTGTGTTCAAGGAAACTTAGCTCTAGTAACATAATCCATGTACATTTCATAAGAAAACATTCATTGTTATTCAAATGTGGAAATATGTCTTCTAATTCTAATTGCATATTTGTACTTGTAGTAAAGGAAAGGTGGATATAGAGTGGTTTTTGGTCTTCCTCAATCATGGATTCATAGCCTAGGGGTCATTATTCAAGCCTAAGAGACAAAAAGTAAGTTTTTGGAGCATATCTGGTCAAGTTTACACGTGCTACAGGAGGTGCTTCAGGAGGCCCTGTTTTGCTAAAGGAGTGAGATAACTTATTGAATTCTCAAGTATATGAAATGAAAATGGGATGGAAAAAAAAATTATTAAATAGGATGTCTTAAGCCTCCATTCCAAGTGGAATCACTCCAAAATACCTTTGTTAACACATGCTAAAAAATAGCAGAAAATTACTAATCTAAAAATTGGAAATTCAAGAACTAGTGAGCTAGTTAACCTACCAAATGTCTAACCTAATCAAGTGAAAATGCTATGGGATAAAATTTTTTATTAACTTAAATGTTTTTATGACCTAATACAAGTGGAATAAACTAAAATGTAGCTCATTATCACGTTCTAAAAAATAGCAAAAAATTACTACTATTTTGCTACAAGGGACTTTCAGAAATTCTAGATACGTTAACTAGTAAACCAATCCAAGTAGCCAAATGATGAAGATGACTTTTCAAATTTGTTTTAAGGATGCATAATGCTTGTGAATTTTTAAATAACCTAAAAAACAACTCACTTCAATCATGTAACGAATGTAACCTACAGTAAAAGAAGCATGATAGTAATAGCAGAAATAAAAGATGCAAGTGAAAAAAAACATTCAGAGGAAATAAAGAAATTGTACAAGAGAACTCTAAGGCTCCTCGAATGGCCAAGTCTAAGGAAAATCAGAGTCCTATGAAGTAAACAAAGATTTAAAAGCTAAAAATGGCACCAAACTTCATTATTTGAATCAATCCAAGTACATCCCTGCTAGAAATGAAAGTGGAGTTGTTAAATAACAAGTTTTCTCCACAAGAAGACTAAGAAATACATGCACCTAGAGGCCAATTTGAATTGGTACTTACACAAATTTATGAGGAAGCATTCTCCTTGAAAGGAGGAATCTTTCCCCTCTTGAATCCCTCAAATAGTGGATTTGTTTCCCAACGCTAAGAATCTACATTGAATGACAGGGAACACATTCCTAATTTTTCTAAATCAATGGACCTCCAAAATTTGTCAATAATTTTGTAATATTCAGTTCATTTACTATCCAAACTTGGTCCATCTTGTAGTAGGGATAAAGTCCCTATATTATCTCATTCATAATTCACTCCATATTCTCTTAATATTCTGCAAAAATAATTAATATTAGGCACATAATATGCAATTATCTCTAAACCTTCCTACGAACATATTAAAGCTAAAAAACATTATTAAGTGTAGAAGGAGAGGTTTAATATAGATTTCATGTGCCTAAGAAAGGTTATATGAGCCCTAATTTGTGTCTACCATCAAGATGAAAAATAAAAATATGAGGATCAATTCAAAGATGATTTATTCCTCCACTCATGGTCATGATAGTTTAGTGTTTCGAAGGTGTATGAGCAATACAATACTTTACTAAACCCTAATGCATATGATAGGGTGAGAATCACGATGAATAATGTGATCATCCATGATATACATCATGAAATCATGATTGAATGTGAGGTTCGATGGCATTCCAGACTTTGAAAGATTAATTCAAATCAAGGACACAACCCTAACCATTGGAACCTTGACAACAAGGGGTACACAAAACTTAGATATGGTCAAAAAAAATTGGGTGTTGTTATAGAGGCTACAACAAGTTGCAATAGCAATAAGAACTCCAAACAACATATACATACTAAATTATATTAGAAAGGAAATATGATTCCTAGGAAAGGAATATGAAACTTGGCTTTGGAATAGGAGATTGGGGCATATACAATTTGACAATCATGTCAATATCAGTAAGAAGGAAATTGTAAGGGATATGCGTGAAATTACAAAGCCTTAAAATACTATGTGCAACTATTTTCAGCATGGAAAACAAACAAGAGTTGAGTTCAAAATGAAGGAACATTCCATGAAAAAAACATTAGAACTTGCATATATACTGGTTTATATGGGCCAATAAGAACAAAAGGACTAGATCATAAATAATACTTCATGTTGCTTGTTGATGACTACACAATGATGACCTAGGTTTGTTTTATTAAAAATAAGTCAAAAGCTTATGAAATTTCCAAAATATTCAAGGAACTTTTTAAATTGAAACCGATTTGAAATCAAATGCTTGAGATCATATAATGGAGGAGAATTTAATTCAAATGAATTCAGTGACTGTGGAGAACATGGAATAAGAAACCACTTCTCAACAACTATAACTCAACAAACTGGAGTGGTTGAAGGAAAGAACAAAACTATGGAATAGATAGCTAGAACTTTGTTGCATGATTCCAAAATAAGTAATATTTTTTGGATACAAATAGTACATATAGTTGTTCACATTTTCAATAGAGTAATTCTTAGAAGCAACAATAACAAAACTTACTATGAATTGTGGAAGGGAAGACCAGCTAGTGTCAAGCATTTCAAAATATTTGGGATGACCAAAAGTTAGGAAATTTCAACTCTAAGATAGATGATGGCACACTTGTTGGGTACTCATGTAAAATCAAAGCATACAAGTGCTACAATGTTTACTCAACAAGATAGTAGAAAGAATATATCTAAAAAATTATGAAACAAACTTGTTGAAGAACAAGAAGGAAAGAAAAATCCAACACATATTTGAAGAACAGGAAGAGAAATAACCAAAGAAAGAGGAAGAAAAAGAAGAAGAGGAACACCAAGAATAGAAACAAACAAAGGAAAAATAAGAAGAAGTAGATAGTCAACAATATTTCCAAACACTTTCAAAGAAACCTAAACACTAGTATAAGAAGAATCATCCATCGAAACAAAACAGTGGGGACAAGAGTGCAAGAGTAGAAACCAGAAGAAGAAAACAAGCACAAACATTAGGGCAAGGGCATATATCACTATTGTCCACATTTGAATGAAGTAACTTGGAGGAAACTAGAAATGACTAAAATTGGATTAGGGCCATGGAAGAATAACAAAATCAAATTGAGAAGAATGAGAAATGGGAAATTATTCTAAGACCCAAGAACAATAATGTGATTTGTACAAAAAGGATCTTCAAAAAAAAACTAAATAAAGATGGAAAGGTGACCAGAAACAAAGCAAGGTCAGTGAGAAAAGGATATGCCCAAGTTGAAGGGATAGACTTCGAATAAAAATCTTTTCCAGTAGCCAGAATGAAAGCAATAAGAACATTATTTCCTATGCATGCTCTAAAATAATCAAAGTGTATCAAATGGATGTAAAATCATCCTTTATTAATGGGGATATAAAAGAATAAGTCTACATAGAAAAACTAAAATGATTCCTATTATCAAAAGATGAAGAATATGTTTGTAGATTGAGGAAAGCCCAGTATGGAATTAAGCAAGCCCTTGGAGCTTTCTACTCAAGATTAGACAAGTATCTGCAGCAACAAGGATTCAAAAAGGGAAATGCAAACAGTAATCTCTACATAAAGGAATATCAAGACAATATGATCATCATTGAAGTATATGTTGATGAAATCATCTTTGGAAGTGATTATGATAGATTAAGTCAGAACTTTGCAAAAGATATGTAGGATGAATTTGAAATGTATTTTCTTGGGGAGTTGAATTTCTTTTTGGGACTTCAGATATCTCAGTTAGATGGAAGAATTTTTATCTCTCAAACCAAGTACATCAAAGAAACGTTGACTAAGTTCAAAATGGAAGACTGCAAAACTGTGAGCGCTCTTATGGTCATAGGATGCAAGTTGAGAAAAGAAGATGAATCCAAGGAAGTGTATCAAAGACTCTATAAATCAATGATTGGTAGCCTGCTCTATGTGACAAATTGAATAACAAATGTAATGAAACAAGTTGGACAGATTGAAATATTTTAGGTAGCACTAAAGGAAACTAATGTTCTAGCAGTCAAAAGGATATTCAGATATCTTAAAGGATCAATAAAATTTGGGCTATGGTATCTAAAAGGAAAGGAATTGACACTGGTAGCTTACACAAATGTAGATTGGGAAAGAATTATAGATGAAAAAATAAGTACAAGTGGAGTACCCTTATACATGGGATATTTTTAGTATCTTGGTTGAGAAAGAAGCAAACTTCATTATCCTGGTCGACATCAAAATAAAAAATATTGCAATAACAACATGTTGTACTCAGGTCCTTTGGCTGAAGAAACCTTGCAATACATATAAGCAAAATATGATGAGTCTATTCTCATACTTTGTGACAACATCAGTGTAATAAACGTCTCCAAGAATCCAATGATGCATTCCAAGACCAAGCATATTCCTATCAAGTTTCAATTTTTAATGGCAAAAGTCATAAAAAATAATATCAAGCTAGAGTTTGTTGGGATGAAGGAACACCTTGCAAACATATTCTCCAAACCACTTTCTAGAGTTACATTTTGGAGTATCTCAGATAGAAACTAGGAGTAATTTCTACTCCAAATTGATTTGCACAATCTTTAGAAAATAAAGACAAGGGGAGAGACAGTGTTAGGGGGAGGTACCATGTTGCATTGATGTCAAAGTGGGAGATAAATATCAAGAAGCTTTGGCAGCACATATTTTTATTTGGTAGCACATTCAAATTTATCAACAAAAACTAAAAGGAAGCACCAAATAATTGGTTTATTATCACCAACTAAAAGTAAGCACAAACTCATTGGTTTATCAACACCAACTCAAAGGAAGCACCAACTCTCGGGTTTATCAACACCAACTAAAAGGAAGCACCAAATCCCTTTTTGTGGTTTTCTCCTGCTTTTGGATACAAAATAAAAATATGTGTATATTCATGTTTTTTGCTTTATATCTGTGGATGCATTTACAGATATTTGAAGTTGAAAAGTTTTAATATTGATTCACGCCCCCTCAATATTTCCTAATATTTCAACAATTAGTTGCTTGTCTCTAGTATGACTTAAGTGACTAGATTCTTGTACCCAACATGATTCACAATAGTTGCTTGCTTGCTTCCAACATGACTTGTCGTGGTTGGTGGCAAATCTCTAGCATGACTTACAATGGTTAGTGACTTTTTGACCTTTTATTTCGCTTCTTCTTGCTACTCTTTTCCTACAGTAGCTAGAATTTCACCATGTGTGTTATGAAACATGTGTCATTAAAGTGATAAGAAACCAATAATTGCAATCTTATTAAGGTGGAAACCTAATTTTACATTGAATACAATGTAAAAGACAATATTTGATGACCCTAAGACTAGGTATCCTTAATATATATATAGGAGACAAAGGATACAATTATAATAAAATGGGACCATGGTAGGTTCTAGACTACATAACAATATAACAATATAAATGTAATCACTCAATATATAGGGCTTAATAAGGGTTTGTAGGGTTAACATAAGGCTTATATATGGCTTAACATGCCCCTCCCAATCAAAGAAGTGTTTTCCTCAACACTTGACTATCTATGGGTGTTTTTGCATGAATAACTCATCTTCACATGTTGTTTATCCCACTGGTAGGTTCCTCTATTTGATGAGTTACACAGTAATTGCTCGACTTCTCAATTTCTTAGTCCTTGTTTCCAAGATTGTTTCTAGTTCTAGTATTATTTTCGGTTATTCATTGATATCTGATAGAATATTTTGGATTTAGGTCTTTTAACCAACCTTCTTTAAGCAATAAACTCGAAAGAATGGTTGTACATGTGAAGATGGAGGTAACTCCAATTCATAAGCCACACTTATAATCTGCTATAACACCTTAGAGGGGCCATAATACATATGTACTAATTAATTGTCCTTATTTTTTTGCTTGAGGAACATATGTTTTTATGGTTGTAGTCTCACAAATACCCAATACCCCACTTCAAATCCCCTTTCACTGTGATGTTGATATGATTATTGTTTCATCATATGTTGCGCCATAACCAATTTGCCCTTTAATAGTTTGAGAAACTCTTGTTGTTGCGTTATTTTGTCCTACACTACTTGAGCCTTTATAGTCCCTTTCAAGGGTGATGTGATGGACGGAGGATGATATCTATAAAATATCATAAATGGTGGTATTTCTAATGAGGTATAGAAGGTGTTGTACCATTATTTTCCAAGGGAAATAATTTGACCTATTGTGTATGTTTATCATATGCAAAGCAACATATATATCCTTATAAATATTTATTCACAATATCAGTTGTCCCATCAAATTGAGGATGGTAAGATGACCTGTGATCCAATTTAGTACCCAAAAAAGAAAATAATTCAATCCAAAATTTTCCAATGAAAATTGGATCTGTCATTTACAGTAGTTTTTGGTGTTCTATGTAGCTTTTGGATTGTTTCCATGAATTCTTTTGTAATTTTGCTTGCTTTAAAAGGATGAGAAAGAGAGAGAAAATGGGCATACTTTTTTGTTCAATCTAACACTACCATAATGACACTCTTTCCTTATAATTTGGGTAAAACCTATAATAACATCCATTTAAAATTCTTCCCAACATTGGCTTCGTATGTGATCTGTAAATTGTTGTGGATATTCCACTAGACAATTCATCACAATAGATCTGATAAAACTATATTTAAAAATCCAAAATATACATTATTATGGTTTTATTATTCTTTAGATTTTTGGATTTGTAGATTATGGTTAATTTTGTATGCATGCAAATTATAATTATGTATAAAATAGGGGACAACAGAATAAAAACCCACAAACCATGATTGACACAATATATGACTTGGGAAACCCTTTCGGGAGAAAACCTAGCTAGAAGTTGAGGTCACTCTACTCCCTTTCTCTAAATGGAAAATGGTTGTGAGTACAAAGAAGTATGGCATGTGGCCCATGGGCTACTACAATGCACAAATTCTCTCTATGTGCTCTATCTCCTATCCCTCTCTGTTATTTTTTCTCATCTATGGAACAAATGCACTTGAAAATAATGGAAACAATTTTCCTCCTAGTGTCTTAGTTATAACACAGCCTGGTAGCCTATCAGTGGTTAGGTTTGACTACCTCAACCCTTAACCAGAGTTACAATATGGGCTCTTCTAGAGTATTATTCATCATAATCACATGGATAGCCCATTTTCCATAAATAATGGGGGCTGACATGGCATCCTCTCGAATTATGGTGGTGAAAACATGAAGGCGAAATTCTGAGCGACATAAATTTTGCATACGGACTCTGATTGACGTCCTATAAAAATGGTACTATGAGTTGATTCCTCCACTATTTCCACTCTTAAAGAATTGAGAGAGATGAAAAACAATATAATGATCCAATTTAGATCAGTCTGATTAATTGTTGAAGGAGCCATGGGGTCTTGATTATCTCTCCCTTATTTTGTTTGCATACCACACATTTCACTATAAATTTTGCAGATCCTCTTTAAGAACTTCCCAAAAAAATAATTCGTGATCCAATGGTATGCCTTCAAGACCCTTAAATTTCCTCCTACAAGAGAAGTGTGTAATTTCAAAACGACCTTCTGTTTGAGTTGAGAATTTGTGCATAACAAATGTTTTTTACATAATATATAAATATTATAATATATATATATATATATATATATATATATTGATATATATTATACTTGCAGCGGGTTCCTCCTGTAGTTGTTGAATCACATTGCAAACCTTCTCATATTTATCCTATTTTATCCTTGCATATTCCACCCAGTTAGATTATGGAATGGAAATAACACATAGCAAGCCATTTTTTGACTTCTTCTTTCCTTGAGAGTGCATCTACAACAATATTTTATTTTCTCTTCTTGTAGATAATTTCCAAGTCATAGCCCAACATCTTTTCAACCCACTTTTGTCACTCTTCTGAAGATAGTCTTTGCTTCAAGAATTACTTTATATTATCATGATCTATTTTTACTTTGAATTCCTACTATTAGGTATGGATGTCATTACTTAATTGCATGTAGTATGGAAAACATTTATTTTTCATAAATGGGTCTCATCAAGTTCTTTCCTTTAATGTTTCTACTTCCAAAGGCAAGGGGCCTTCCTTCTTGCCTCGAAACTGCACCAACACCATAGCATGTGGAATCACACTCCACAATGAAGGTTTTTGTGAAGTTAAGTGTGGCCAAGGTGAGAATTGTACACATAGCCTCTTTAAGTTCTTTAAAAACTTTGGTTGCTTCTTTAGTCCAATAAAATGCTTTCTTCTTCAAAAATTTTGTTATAGGTGTTGTCGTTTGACCATATTTCTTAAAAAAAAATGTAGTAATATCCAGTCAATCCTAGGAATCGTGTGAGTTTCTTGAAGGTATTGATAATTGTTCATTCCCTCATAGCCTTGATTTGTTAGGATCCACCTTGACGCCATCATGTGATACAATTGACCCAAATGTTCCACTTCTTGACTCCAAAGGTGTTATGATTAAACTAGGGGGCGGTGAACCAATATAATGACAAATGTTTAACCAATAAAATCATTTCAATGCATATACAATGTTAATCACATTAGCAACACAAGAATACACTAGATATGTATGAAACTTATTTTATTATAAATGATCTTATAGACACTAACCAAAAGTAGACATAAATCCCCTAAGATGATTTACTAGCACCAACTAGAAGGAAATAGCAATCCCTTGAAATGATTTATTGGCACCAAATAGAAGGATGCACCAATCCCATTAAATGATTTATTGGAACCCACTAAAAGAAGACACATGTCCCCTGAACTAATAAAATTATATGTACTACAAAATCTTGCAAAGATAATATTTTTGATCTCTTGCACATTGCACATTTTTCCTATTCTGTACACCCTAATTTTAGAATATATATAGCTAACTTTCATACTAAAGGCTTGTCTGTTTCTTTGCAACCATTGTCTTAGAATTCACAAATCCTCCCTGTATACTACAAACAACATTATACTTTCATATTTCTCGTCATTTATTCATGCTCATATTGACTAGCTTCACTATCCAAGTCACACATCTTCCTTAGACTTCATTCTTAGACTTCCCCTACATTTGGCCTCTGAAACTCATATTTCTCAATTATTTTCTTTATTATCACATACAGTATGACATTTTCACACATCTTCAATCTTCATTGCCTTAATATATTTATACCACAATAATTTAACAGAGACTTGGCAGGGTTGACATGCCATGTGATACCATTCTAGATAAC
>APFE030881932.1:8098-96526 GCA_000404065.3 Pinus taeda | reverse complement strand
CAAACCAAACACAAACAGTAAGCTTCCGGACCAAAAACACTAGTTGGTGATGAAATCCAACCTCGTAGGATTCAGTACAGAAATATCGGGTGGAACAGTTACCCTGGAAACCTGCTTAATGAATATACTGGACCAAGTTCCTCCACTTTAACCGTCTCGAGTGAAGTGAACCCCCCAGAAAATCCAAGTGAGTCTAGCCGACGTCTGCTCCAGGTATAGTGGGATCTTCCCTCAACTGTCACCTTGGGTAGAATCCTAAGATCATGGTCACTAAGGTCACCAACAGCAAAAAATACACCTGGGGGAAGAATCTACACTCCGACAGCACGCAAGGGCAGAGTATCAAGCTCAATCCCCTTACAGGCTCCTTGACAACAATCCAAGGTTTACCGATAAGTGACCCCTGGCTCCTCAACAATAATCTGAGGTTTAGCGTTTGTAATACGTGTGTGTCTGGCGTCGTTCCCAATGAGGGAGGATTGATCCCCTCACTGGTGCGGAAACGAGCTCGTGCTTCTCCTTTAAGAGGAGCTTTCCCAGAGTATAAATGCAACGGCTGGATTTATCCTATCACAAGATAAGCTACTTGTTTGGTTTTGTAGTCTTGGAGAGTTAATTACTCTCCTACTCCAAGACACTAGCCTGATCTATATTGGTGCTTCAAAGCCCTAGTAAAAGAAAAATTGCTAAGTTGATTTTACTTTAACCGTTAATTTTATGGCTTTTCTTTAAGACAAAAGGTAGTGGAGATGAAACTGATGGTGTGTAGACTCGACTCAAATCCACTAAAAAGATGCACCTAGGATGATTTACACTACTTTCTTTTTCAATGAATTCCCTAGCTAAGAGAGTTGGAGAATGCAAACTTTGATAAAAGCAACTTTCTTAACAGACAATCAAAGAAACAATCTCTTTATCTTTTCCAAGCATACAACACATGACCACTCATTACTTGCACGAAAATTCTTTTCTCTTTCAAAAACTTCAAATGCTACTTAAAACAAACTTTGCAAAGGAGATGTTTTGGTATTTTTCCTATTTAACAAAGCATATAAAACTATTTTAACAAAACCAATTTCAAAATTTATGAAAATCTATGGAAAACTCACTCAAAAGCAAATCAAAAGGAAATTTACCTAAAAGCAAATCTAAAGAGGCAAAAGCCTACTAAGATGATTCCAGGTTGTTTTACTTGATAACAATCAAACCAAGGACCAGTTCATGCAGAATCATAAACCAATCAGAAACAAAAATGAAACTCTTTTGTTCTTTTCTCAAGAATGAAATTCACAACTTCAATCAACAAGTTATTTCGAAATTCCGCAAAGAGACAACACAAAGGTAGGTTGTTCACACAGGTAGACTTTACGACAGGTCCGACTCCTAAGAAGACTGACAAAACCAGAGAGATCCAAGGTTTCACAACTTCTAAAGTCGAAGTCACTACAGGAACAATGCAAAAATCAAACCCTAAGGCTAGAACTTCTATGAATTTCACTAAAACTCTTGATGCTAACGAAACAAGTTCAGGTGAAGATCTTTGACAGATAACCAGTGTATCTGGGCAGTAAAAAGTAATGAAATGCAAAATCTAAGGGGAAAAATGGAAAAAATGGAAATTTCTCAATTTTTGACAGGGTACGTAGGCAGCCTATTTGCATAGGTGCATGCACGCTCTGTGTACAAAGCTGCAGTGCGTACAGGTACGCACTGTGCTCAACTCAAAGGGTGCGTACTAGTGAAAAATTAAGAAAAACTAAATTTTAACTTAACTCTAAGCAAGCCCACCCAAATACACAGTCAAACAGTCAAAAGCCAAAAAAGAAATGAGTCTTTTCAGATCAAAGTGTCACTCAAAGGAAAAATCAATCACATCAATGGAGTTCCCCAGTGGAGTCACCAATTTGTCATGCGGAAAGAGTTAATGTTGCGGACAAAACCAACCTCCCTAGAAGCCTAAGATTTTCTAGTGATAAACAAGACAATTAAGAGCAATCCTTCTCTAAACATGCATTTATCACATGAGAAATCAAGTGTTTTAGATCCTACTTGTAGTCCAACGCTGTTGTAGTAGTCTAGCCTCGTCGATCCGGATGAGCTCCTCCTTCACTTCAAAACTTGCATTCACTAACAATCAAACAATTACATAGCACCTGAATATCTCATAAAATAAAACATATTCAACATATAGACCAAGGAGTATATGAAATAACTTATTAATAACAAATTGTTGAGAAGAATGGACTTATTTGTATTAATAGGAAACAAAAGAAACCATTACAACCTGAGCCTTGGTGTTGTGTAAGTTCCTCCCAGGGTCGAGCAAGAGTTTTCCTTTACTTTGATAAGCTCACCCACTTCCAAATGAAACTAGAAAGGATGGTAATCTCTCCTCACAAGCTTCTACAAGGAAGTCCTAATTCTAGCAGCATCTACCCTTTGGAATGTTCAGCTGTCAACCTCCCCTCCTCTGGCCTAATGCTTGTATTTATAATGTTCTAGAGGAAGTTAATCAGGTCCAACATCAATGGGATAAGCCCCTCTTTTGGATGGGGTATCTCCTCCCTTGATGGGATAATCCTCTTTCATAGGGATACGTGAGCCATCTGGAGGCGCTCAATACACGTCAAACAAGCTTCTAGAATGCTCTAGAAATGACCACAAGTAACATTTTTAAGATGAAACTCACGCCTTTTGACCTTTACAGGAGTACGCACCCACCCCTTTACATACAGAGCGTGCAAGGACGCAGGTATTATCAACTTGGGATGCATACACGCAGGTAAGGTAGAGAGAAACTGCGTACCCAGAGATAAACATGTTTTTAATGACTTTCTCTCTTTCTTGAAGTTTGACATGGAGAGCAGAGGTATGAGGCTTGCCAAGGAGGATAGTATGACTATTGATGAAGCCATACTAACTGCAGATAGTCATGGTGACAAATTTTACTGTAACACCTTTATTTTCCAAAATGGACCTGATTTGACCCTTTAAAAATTCATTCTCACAAGACTGGTCAAACACGTAGCTCCTAGACCAAAAATGAGGTAGAAACCTGATTTTTTGCTAGTTTTTTGCCCTTTTCACTTGCCAATTTTGCAAACAAAGGCTGGAAACATGGTTTCCTTAGATGTGTTTTTCATTCTTCATCCAATGATTGTCTCTATTTCTTCAAAAAGTGCCCCAAAAAAGTGTGTAGCACGTAGGGCACTGCGCGTTTGACCATGCTGTTGATTTCTAGGCAAGTGCGTAGCGCTAGAGGAAGTGCACAGTGCCAACTTAAAATCTACTTTTTGGTGCTTTCCTGAAGTCTGAATTGAGCCCATGATATCTCGTTGGAACAATATCTCTCTTGGATACACAGTGGATCTATCAAGCACTAAAAATGATGAATTATAGCCCCTCAAAAATCAATTCTCCAAGACTGGTAAAAAAGTGCAGAATGAGGGCGCAAAAATGAAGTGTGATCTTGCAGGAAAATTTTGGAGGTCTTCATCAACTCCAAAGTGAGCTCATGATAGCTCATTGGAAATATAATTTTGTCTATTTATCATTTGACTCATCAAGAAAGTCATTTTGACACTCTCGCTAGAAGAAAAATGGATTTGTCCAACGTCACTCCAGAAGTTCAGCAACTCTCTTGTAGCAACTATATTTTTAACATTTCGCCATAACCATAACACCTATCTATAAATTGAAGGATGTTTTTCATCCGTTGACCATTATGGATAAAAACCTCTCTCACATTTGTAAAATTCATCTCTATTTGGTTGCAAACATACTTTAAAGAAAAATGGCCCTATGTGTGGCAAATGATTTGTCCCTTGGAATGAATTCTTGAAAAATGATGGAGAAATGCTATTTATGAGTTGGAATGGCCTCATACTTGCTGAAATGACCTTCATTAGGCCTCATGTTCTCATATGTCTTTGATTCCATAGCCAACCCTAGCTCAATGGGAGAGGAAATTAGGGTTTAGTGCTTGTAGAAAATGATGATTTGGACACCCTTGGGAAAAGACAACTCCCTTTGGCATTCACTTAAATTTTTTAAACACTACCCTTTCCCTTGACTATTTCCTTTGACAAATTGATCTTTTGATGGTCTTTGAGAACTCTTTGAATTTGACTTTGCTTTAATGAAGTTGGCATGTAGAGATTGAGTTAGCAACTTAGGAACAATACTTATTACATATAGTGAACATAAAATTACATGATGAAATAAGAATTTCTCTTCAAAAATCATCTTCACATGGTGGAGAGATTTTATTTGATCACCCTTTACTTTCTAGTCTTATGCAATGGAATGGAGTTTTATTGGAACCTTTGAAACCCTAATGACCTAATGAAACCTTGAAAAACCCTAAAAGACCTAATGAGACCTTGAAGGGATGAATTTCAAGATGACATGACTAATGTGATGGCATGATGTCATTAACTTTATGGACAATGGATACTGAGCAAGGTTGAAATGAGCCAACAAGGGGTAAATTTCTAAAAGGAGTAAAGGAAACCCTAATTCAACCTTGAGTGACCAAATGTTAGTATGACAACCTAGTGGAGTGACAAAAATTTCAGAATGGGACCCTAATATGATATGAAAAGAGGATTTTTTATCACTGATTGTAGTATTCAAATATTGACACTAACACGTCGAATGGTTTCATTATAACTTGCAGAGATCTCCACACACCACCTTACCAAAAGAATTCCTAAGAGCTATCTTAATTAAAGGAATGAAAGAAGAGTGGATAGAAACTCTAAACTTAAAGGGAAAGGGGGTATTTCTCAAGAATATTATGATTAAATCGTTCTCTTGTGTATCAGGTGTTCACAAGGAAGAACACACATAGGAGTAGGAAGTCGAGATCCCATAAGCAGGGGAAACAAACTACATAGTGGAGGTGTAACACGGATGGAAATGAGTAACCTCCTGGAAAATTTCAAGACAAACATCCTGGGCACCCTAACGACGTAGCTAGATGTCCTACAGACTAAGCAAAAACAAGCCTTAACAGAACAAAATTTGGCCCTTTTTTTCCCATGTTGTCAAAAGAAGCACAACCAATAGGAGTGTCCAATAGACATGGTTCAAACACGCACCATCTATACCAAGGATCACACCACTGAACAATGTCGATCACTCTAAGGGTTGAAAGCAGTGTTTAAGGAAGCAGAAGAAGAGATAGAGACAATATATCTAATGATCCAAAGTCGATAGTGGCAAGCCAAACCTTCAGGTATGTCACAAGATGCATCCCAGTTCTTTCCTTCTTCACAGTTTAATTAGCAAAAAAACCCTAGCAAAACATGGCAAGGCTAATCACCTTACTCAAATTGGAAACCTCAGCCATTCCCTATGAAACTGTGGTCAACTCAATCCTTTTTGGGTAATGGCTGGCAATATTCTCCTTTTACTCTTGTTTGGCAAGGTAATCCCTATCCATCCGAGTGGCCTGCCTCCACTTCTCAAAATCCAAACTGGTCTACAAATTGGTAGCGACCTTTGGGAATATCCAATACTCCTATGGGGATAGGTCCTCAACCTCAACCTACATTATTAACTCCTTATCCATTACAGCAAAATCCTGAGCCTCTTATATTCCCTCAACTGCCAGCCTAACCGAATATGAATCCAAATAGCATACTGGTTCAACTGGTGCAAATTGTCAAAAGCTCAAACTATGAGATTGAACAAAAAAAATGTAATGAACTAAGATTGAGGTTAGGAAATATCATCACCCCTGAAGAAAACAAGGATCAACCATCAATTGAGATCGAAACACCACCTATACATATAACAGCACCTGTAATTGATACTGAAATAAAATGAAGGAGAAGAGACTGATCAGCAAAAAGATCCTGAGGATCTCATAGTCACTTCTCCCCCATTCACCGAAAGGTTAACGATACCTAAGCTGATTGTTTACCCAGATTTTGATCTTATAGGGGAACTAAAAATCCTTTCTATAAAAATTCGCTCCTCCAATCCATCCAAAACATTCCCATATATGCTAAAACAATTAAAGAGCTATGTGTAAAGAAGCCTGTGATGAAAGCGAAAACTTCACCCACCATTCATGTTGTAAGAACCTTATTTGATTTACTCTTGGACTTTGGTAAAGTATGAAGATCTTAGGAATCCTATAGTGACAGTTCAAATATATTTTCACTCTTTTCGCAATACGCTATTTGATCTGGGTGCAACCATTAACATTTTAACAACATAAACATGTCAAGGACTTGGTATTACAGCCTTGGAATGAACCAGCGCCATACTAGAACTTATTGATTGTTCAGTGGAAAGTCCAGAAGTAACTTTACAAGATATTACATTTTTTATTGATTCATGGAAGTATTAAGTAGATTTTCTTATTATAAACCCAAAGAGTCGATTGGATGGGCACCCTTCGATACTGGGCTGACCTTGGCTAGTGAGATTTGATGCATATAGGGGCTGTCGAGAGGGCAGCATGACTACTGCAAAGGGGGATGCTGTAAAAAATCCTTTTTTATATCCCCCTACCAAACCAAGTCTTCTAATTGTAAAAATATGTAAACAACCACCAACATACTTGGAAGAAAGCATTCATTCACCACTCATAGTAGCAGAGGCACTTGAATTCAAAGACCAGACAGAAGATGATGTTATCAACAACTTTATCAATCAGCCAGCTAATGTGAGAATTGTAAAGTTTCAAATGTTAAAATAAATTATGGATAATGAAGCCTTGGAAGATCCCTTGAAAGATACTGATGATCAGTACATCCAGACGACTATTGTTCATAACAACAAGCCTGTAGAAATTGAACCATTCAAAGTTTTAAACGTTAATGGTAGCCTCGGCAGTGATAAGAAACAAAAGCTCATTCAAGTTCTGCAAAAATATAAAGGGGATTTTGCCTGGGATTATCCTGACATGAAGGGTATAGACCCACAGTTGTGTACACATCACATCTATACCGAAAAGGATGCTCATCCTATCCAGCAGCCTCAACGGAGATTGAATCCGCATCTCAAGGACATTGTGAAAGAAGAGTTACAGAAGCTGCTGGATGTGAATTTCAATTATCCTATTTTAGATAGCAAATGGGTTTCTCCATTCGTGGTCATCCCCAAGAAAAATGGGAAGTAGCGTATCTGTGTGGATTACCATGAATTGAATAAGCTAACATAGAAAGATCACTTCCCTCTTCCCTTTATTGATCAGGTCCTTGATACTTTGGCAGGGAAGTGATTCTTTTCCTTTCTAGATGGCTTCAATGGCTACAATCAGATTCAAATCGCCCCTGAAGATCAAGACAAAATAAACTTCACCTGTCCCTGGGGTACATTTGCTTACAGAGTGTTACCATTTGGCTTATGCAATGCCCCAACCATGTTTCAAAGAGCTATACTCAACATTTGTGCAGAGCCGATAAATGAAGGACTTGAGGTATATATGGATGAATTTACTCCATATGGGGATGACTTTGATCAAACACTACAAACATTAGAAAAGGTTTTAGAACATTGCATTGCTACCAAGTTATGTTTAAGCAATGTCAAGTTTCACATGATGATGAGCGAAGGCGTAAACTTGGGACATTATATTTCTGCAGCAAGGATACAGGTAGGTCCAACAAAAATATAGGTAATTATTTACTACCTACACCCTCTACTCAGATGGAGGTTCGTAGAATCCTGGGATATGCAGGCTATTATCACAAGTTTATGAAGAAGATTTCACAAATTGTTGTGCCTTTATATGCTTTAACTGGAAATGTTGATTTCAAGTGGTTTGACAAATGTGACAAAACTTTTATAGGTTTAAAGAAACTAGCCTCAATGGCACTAGTATTACGAGGACCAAAATGGGAGCTGCCTCTTCACATATCAACGAATGCCCCAAATGTAGCAATAGGCACTGCCCTTGGCTAGTAGGAGGACAAAAAACCATATGGTATAAATTATATTAGCAAAAATCTTACTGTTGTAGAGTGCAATTATACAGTAATAGAAAACGAACTCTTAGCTGTCATTTATGACATAAACAAATATAAACATTATATAACTGGCTACCAAGTTTTTCTGTATACTGATCACTCTTCCATTCAGTATTTAGCTAACAAACCTATAACAAATGGTCGAGTGTCATGTTGACTACTTCTCTTGTAGGAGTTTGACATCACTATCAAAGATCATCCGGGGAAGGAAAACCCAGTTGCTGATTTTCTATCCCAAGTTCTGAAGATAAATGATCCACTGGCAATAGACAACCAATTTCCAGATAAACATTTTTTTGCTGTAGCAGTCAATATGCCATGGTATGCAGAAGTGGTAAATTATCTCGCAGTGGGGAAGTTGCCCAGGCATTTGATAGCAAGGGAAAGGAAACAGATCATTCAGCGCAGGGCTAGATTCTCTTGGATTGTGATGCAGGAGCATCCTGCTTAGAAAACCATTGCATTTTAGTAAGCATACGGTCTTGTGTTTCAAGGGACCTGATTCCCTAAACAATGATTAATTATTTATTTTTATGTTTTTATGAGGGTTGTATAATAGTGAGGATATTGTAATAAAATCTTCTTGTTAAGAGAGATTTCAAGAATAGTGTGTGAGTTAGAGGAATTAGGAGTTAGTTTCATGATTTTAGGGATTAGATTAGGATATTTAGGATTCAAGTGAAATTATTTAGGATCTAAACCAAAATTGGTTAACAGAATCCTTTTGTGTATAATTTGTAAGCCTCGAAGGCTTAAAATAGGAGTTAGTGAGAGAGTTAGCAAATAGATAGGGAGGGTTTGGATCGTAGCCTACGGGCAGTGATAAGAGAAAGGCCATTGATTAGGAAATCAGGATAGCGAAATAAAGAATCTTTTGTATATACATTTGTTTTTGAATACAAAGATTCATTTTCTGAGTTATATAGTGTATATTAACAAATTAATTGATAAATTATGTGTGTGGTGGAGAACTTTGTTTAATATATATATATATATATATATATATATACACACACACACACACACATGAGAATTTTGAGCAGAGAATGAGTATAGAGAAGAGGAGGATAGTGGTTAGACTATATGAATATGATTAAAGAAATCAAGGCAAAGCTTAGAGGTAGTAGTTTTAAAGAAGCACGCGGAAGAATAAATCAAGAGAAGAGACATGCAGAAAAAGGGAACCAAAGGCAAAAAGTCCAAGAAGAATTCCTTTATGAATTCGAGGAGAATTGACAAAGGACCTAAGCACAGATAAGAAGTGAAGATATGGCCAAGTGGAGTTCAAATTATGATCACGGTGAAATGTTCCAGTACTGTTGGAGATAATCACATGATTATAGAGGGTGTAAATACACTGATAAAGAAGTCAAAGGGTAGAATTGACCTTACGCTAGACTTGTACATGGTATCAATAAGAGGGAAAGAGCACTATGTTGTGTGGATCTGTTATCACCCAAAAATTCTCAAAACATCATTGTGTCAACTCTACTTTTGGTAATGATTTCAAGGAGGTCTAAAGGTCATTTTAGTCTTGATTAAAGGGTAAGTGATAGGGTTTGAAGTTTTAAAATTTCATCTTCCATTTCCAAATAAATTCCTTTAGGTTCACTTCATGGTCAAATAGGTCACATTTTCCATTTAGAAGTCATTCCATTAAGTTTAGGGTTAAGTTTTTGCAATCATACCTACAATTAAAGAAGTCAGATTTGTAAGGATGATGAATGTTCAGTTGAGAGCTACTAACAAGAGATTGAAGAGATAGGTTGAAGACCTAGAAATATATTTAACAAAATGCGAAGAGAGGCTACAACAACAATGAAATAGGGTGATGAAAAAGGGCAGTAAAAGATATATCTTAAATCAGTTTTGATATTAAAAAGAAGAAATTTTTTTAAGAGGAACATCTTATAAAGTTAAGTTGTTTTGGTTCTTGGTGATCATATCAGTCCTTATGAAATTTTGAAAATCCCCAAACTTCAAATTTTTGAAATCTGTGTTGAAAAAAGAGCATACACAGCAATTTCGTAGCACGCTATGAAACTGCTGAAGGTGAACTTTTACCACTTTTTTTTGTTTTTAGTAGTCAACTTCCAAGGGGTTCCTGAGCAATTGAAAACTCATTTTTAAACCATGAAAGAGGTTTTTCTTTCTAACGTACTTAACTTCAAAAAACTCTCTCATTTTCATTAAATTCATTATGAGGTGGGAGAAATTGATGACTCAACTTGCGCTACAAAACTGCTTAAAGTCATTGAGAGAAAAAATCTATTTTCTGGTTTAAGTAGTTCACTTCATGATCCGTTTCTGGCCAAATGCAAAAGTATTTTAGAATTATGAAAGAGTTTTCTCTTCAAAAAGTCTCCAGCTACAATAACCTCTCTCATGTTCCTCAAAAGTGTTACCAGTTGAGAGAAACAAGGCTTTCTTTGAAGCCATATTTTCAGAAATTAGAATTTTCCAGTTTTACACATGTTATTCAAAGACAAATTCTGGACAGATAGGTCTTCGATCAACAAGGTTTGTAACAATGTTGGAGGCATCGTAAAGGTCGAAGACATGGATTAGCAACTGCCAAAGAATGTATTTAAGTCTTAGATAAGGTTTTTTTTTTTTTGACTTAGTTACCGGAGAATCCACAGTAAGAACCATTTTTTGCCAACGTTTCGAATCCCAATCGGGATCCATCATCAGGACCAATTGAATGCTTGATAGAAGAAGAGCTGATTTGAGAGATAAATAGTAAAGACGACAGAAAATTAAGATGAAGATCGGCTGTCACTATTTTCCTTTGATGAGAGGTCGGCCAATTTCATTTAATAATTTAATTTTTTTTAATAATAATCTTTTAAATAAATAATTAATACTAATAATTACATTTAAAAATTGTTAATATAATTTATTATTAATATAAATTGAATTATTATTATTATGTAATTATAATTAAATATTATTAACAATAAATTATTATTAAAATAAATATTAATGATGAGAAAAAATAATTTTTATTATTATTAATAAAGAATAATAATATCAAAATATAATATAAATTGGTACATTTAGAATAATATTAACAATTTTATTAATTAGACCTCTATTATAATAAAATATTATTAATATTAATTCGTAAAATAATAAAAACTTATATTATTATTATTAAATCAATAAGAAAAATTGACATTAATAATATTAATCTTGGAATATTGAATTAATATTTAATATTTAATATTTATTAAATATAATATGTTTAGAGTTTGGGATTAATATTAAAATTATTAAAATGAATTAATGTTAATAATTATTGCTATATATTAAAATTGATGTTAAACTAATATTAAGAAATAATTAATAAATTGATATAGATTATTATGAATTAGAATTATTATTAACAAATTTTACTAATTAGATTCCTCTTATTAATAAATATTATTAATATTAATTGTAAATAATAATAATAATAATAATTATTATTATTATTATAGTTGATACTGATAATTAATATTAATATATTAATCTTGGAATATTGAATTAATATTTAATATTTATTATAATATGTTTAGTATAATAGTATTATTAGGTTTCTTTTGCTTTATATATATATATACACACACACAACACACACACACACACACAATATATATATAGAATAATATATATATAGAGGATATTTTTAATGAGAATTATATTTGTGAATGATTAATTAGTAACTATTATGATTATTATAATTATAATTTTTAAAATTATATAAGGTAGGTTACTAATTTATTTAGATTAGAAAGGAGGGCTAAAACTAAGAGGAGTTGGTTACCTTGATTTCTCTGATTAGAGGAAGCCAGCTTCCACTAATCTCCATCCCATTGTCTTTGTTGAGATTATGAGGGTGTTTGATAATTTCGAGAGCTTCTCTAATCTTTCTCTTATGTTGTTGCTCCTCTCTAGCGATAACTTAAGCGCTTTCCAAACAGATGTGGTGCTTAGATTTTGAGGAGTGTTATGCTAAGGCCGAAGTACGAGATCTTTCATTCATAATATTAGCTCCATGTTCCTTCAGTCTAATCTGTAGGGAGCGACCTGTTTCAACAATGTAGCTTTTTCCACATGAGCAATCTATTTTATAGACCCCTTTAAGCTAATGTTTATCAATACTATCCTTGACAGATCTCATACCTTGCCTAATAGTTCCAGGGGCAGAGAACTGGGTACTTATGTTATTCTTCCTTAGGATCTTAGCAATCCTATCAGTAACTCCATGAATATAAGGTAGAAAAACCCTACCACACTGAGGCTAATCACGGGCCTTAGGTTCATGAGATAACATCCTTTTCTCGACTTTCATTATTGCTCTTTTAATCTCATTTTCTTTGTAGCCTAAACCCTTAAAGGTTGAGACTAGATGCTTCTTTTCTTCATTTATATGATCAACATCACAGATTCAAAGGGCCCTGATGGCAAGAGTGTTTAGAACACAAAATTTTTGAGCTGGGTGATGGTGGGACTCAGCGTGGAGGTAGTTTTCTGTATGGGTTGACTTTCTAAAGACCTTATGCCCAAGGGAGTCATCATCTTTCCTGATGATGAGAATGTATAAAAATGGGATGCTCATGTTTTCTTCAAGTTCCATAGTAAATTTAATTTCTGAAGAGATGGAATTTAGGTGAATAAAAAACTTTTCAAGCTCTGCTTTACAATGAGTCCATTTTATATTGGTATCATTGAGGAATCGCTTCCACCATGCTGGCTTTAAGGGGTAAGATTCCAGGGCCTTCTTTTCAAAGTATTCCATGTATAAGTTGGCCACGATTGGTGAAGGGGGGATCCCATTGCCACACTAGATGTCTGCTCATAATATACTCCTTGGAAGGTGAAAATAGTTGATCGCAAGTAGATTTCAGCCAATCTTGCAGTTCCTGGATCAGTAACATATTTTATAACTTGAATGGCTTCATCAAGAGGAATCTTGGTGAATAAGGACACTATGTCAAAGCTAACAAGGATGTCATCACTTTTCATCTTCTCATTCTTAATAAGATTCACAAAGTCATGGGAGTCTTTGATGAAAGAATCCATGTTTCCGACAAGGGGCTTAAGGATTTTTGCAACATACTTAGCGAGCTCATAGGTAGGGGATCCAATGATATTAACAATAGGTCTAAGAGGAACTCCCTCTTCATGAATTTTGGGTAACCCATAAATCCTAGGGATGGTTTCACAAGAGGGGATCAATTTCTTTTTTATTTTATCCTCAAGGTTGGACTCCAAAATTGTCTTTTTCACTTCTTTCATAATCTTGGCGATGGGATTATTGCTTAGTTTCTTATAGCTCACACACCTGAGGTGTTCATTCATTTTGCATACATAGTATTCTTTATCCAAGATCACCGCTGCTCCTCCCTTATCTGCCCTAAGAACCACAATTTTGTCATTGTTTCGTAGGGTTTTGAAGGCTCTTTGTTCTTCTTTACTCATATTACTTTTGGGAGCTTTGGCCTTCCTCATAATGAGGGAGAACTCTTGTCTTAATGCTTCTTTATCTTCCAGGGAGAGGTTGATGATCCCATCCTCTATGCTACATATCATTTTTTCAATGGGAAGGTTTTTCGAAGCAATTGCAAATCCCAGACCTTTGCTAAGGATGTTCATGACTACAGGATCCAATTCCTGGGAGGACAAATTTACCACTTTCCTTTTTAATTTTGTTTCAGTAGTGTTAACTGAAGATCTTCAAGTGTTCTCTATACCTATGTTAATCCTGTTTAAATCAATGTTTTGATCTATATGCGCATTATCATTCTGCTTATTGCTAACATCATACGAATAACCTGATTCACCATTTAGGTAATTCTGGGCATCCTTATTGATATGCATATCTCCGTTCAAGAAATTCTGGGCAGTATTCTGCTTATTGCTCAAACCATTAAATGCATAACCTAATTTTTGATCACTGTTTAGGCAATTCTGGGCATGAGTATTTTTGTTCAAGACATTGTGGGCAATGACATTCTGCATATTGCTCACATCATACACATAACTTGATTCATTGTTTTGGTAATTCTGGGCATACGTATTTTTGTTCAAGAAATTCTGGGCAGTGATGTTCTGCGTATTGCTCACATCATACACATAACCTGATTCATTATTGTTTCCGCTCAAGAAATTCTGGGCAGCGTTATTTATGTTCTGCATATTTCTCTCTATATTATACGCATAATCTGATTCATGATACTTCTGGGCATGCGTATTACCTAATTCATGATCACCAGCTGTATTTTCGATTAGGTTCTGGGCAGTCTACGTATTTCTCTTCACCTCACCTGCGTTATGCTTGTTGTCACATGGATCAACTGTGTTACTACCCACCGAATATAGTTCATTTCTCCTGCCAAAGCCACTTGCGTTTTGCGAATGTTTATTGCTATTAACCGAGTTATTTAAATCGATGTTCATGAATTCACTGCTTCTGCTAGAGCCACCTGGGTTCTGCGTATGGTTACTGCTATTAACCGAGTTATCATCGTTGTCTAAACCGATGTTGTTATTGTCTACTGCGTTGTGGGATGAATTAATGTTCAGTGTTCCACCTTTATAATGCGCTTTGTATAATAAATTGGACAATTTATTCCTTTGTCGTTTTTCAGTAATGTGTCCTTCATTTATGGCTTTCAGGGTGGCCTTGGCATCAATAATGGACTACAGATCCTTGCTGATGATGCTGGCCAGTTTTAGGTGTGCAGAGAATGCTGAGCGTCCAAGATAATCTAGAGAGGCCCTAACCTTTTTAATTTCTACCCATATTAGAGACATGCTTAGTTGAAAAAACGCCTTGCTATTATATCTGTTGTGTAACCTATGATTAATTTGTGCAAAGGGTGGAATAAGATTATTGTCACGATAGTTCTTAAGAAAATGTAAGTTTGCAGCTCTTCTTGCTATCTTTGCTCTAGATTTTTCGAGTAAATTGATTTCACTCTAGGTATCCCCTCCGTATAGGGAAATGATTCTGGATTTAAGACCTTTGTGGCTTATTTCTTTTGACTTAGTTACTGGAGAATCCACAGTAAGAACCATTTTTTGCCAACGTCTCGAATCCCAACCGGGATCCATCATCAGGACCAATTGAATGCTTGATAGAAGAAGAGTTGATTTGAGAGATAAATAGTAAAGAGGACAGAAAATTAAGATGAAGGTCGGTTGTCACTATTAGCCTTTGATGAGAATTCGACCAATTTCATTTAATAATTTAATTTTTTTTTTAATAGTAATTTTAATATAATAATTAAAAACTAATAATTATAATTTTAACTGTTAATATAATTAATATTAAATAAAATTAAAAATTTAATATTAATTAAATATTATTATAATATTATTAACAAATTATTATATTATTAATATTATAATGAGAAAATAATTTAATTATATAATATAAAATAAATAATACAAAATTATTAATATAAATTTACAAATTAGAATTATTATTAACAATTTACTAATTAGATCTCTCATTATAAGAAAAATAGTATTAATATTAAATGGTAAATATAATACAATAATACTTTATTATTATTATAAATAGAATGAAAAATTAACATTAATAATATTAATCTTGGAATATTGAATTAATATTTAATATTTAATATTTATTAAATATAATATGTTTAGAGTTTGGGATTAATATTAAAATTATTAAAATGAATTAATGTTAATAATTATTGCTATATATTAAAATTGATGTTAAACTAATATTAAGAAATAATTAATAAATTGATATAGATTATTATGAATTAGAATTATTATTAACAAATTTTACTAATTAGATTCCTCTTATTATAAAAAATAATATTAATATTAATCGTAAATAATTATAATAAAAATAATTTATTATTATTATTATAATAGTTAATATACTAATTAACATTAATATAATAATTTTGGTATATTGAATTAATATTAATATTCATTTAATATGTTTAGTATATAGTATATGAGTGTTTCTTTTAATTATAATATATTAATATATATAAATAAAGGAAATAGTTATATTATGATTACATTTGTGAATGATTAATTAGGAACTAATTATGATTATTATAATTTTAATTTTTAGAATTATTAAAGCTAGGTTACTAATTTATTTAGATTAGAAAGGAGGGCTAAAACTAAGAAGAGTTGGTTACCTTGATTTCTCTGATTAGGGGAAGCCAGCTTCCACTAATCTCCATCCCATTGTCTCTGTTGAGATTATGAGGGTGTTTAATAATTTCGAGAGCTTCTCTGATCTTTCGCTTATGTTGTTGCTCCTCTTTAGCGATAATTGAAGCACTTTCCAAACAGATGTGGTGCTTAGATTTTGAGGAGTGTTCTGCCAAGGCCGAAGTACGAGATCTTTCATTCCTAATATCAGCTCCATGTTCCTTCAGTCTAATCTACAGGGAGCGACCTATTTCACCAATTTATCTTTTTCCACATGAGCAATCTGTTTTATAGACCCCTTTAAGCTGATGTTTATCAATACTATCCTTGACAGATCTCATACCTTGCGTAATATTTCCAGGGGCGGAGAACTGGGTGCTTATGTTATTCTTCCTTTAGATCTTAGCAATCCTATCAGTAACTCCATGAATATAAGGTAGAAAAACCCTACCACACTGAGGCTGATCACGGGTCTTAGGTTCATGAGATAACATCCTTTTCTCGGCTTTCATTATTGCTCTTTTAATCTCATTTTCTTTGTAGCCTAAACCCTTAAAGGTTGAGACTAGATGCTTCTTTTCTTCATTTATATGATCATCGTCACAGATTCGAAGGGTCTTGATGGCAAGAGTGTTTAGAACACCAAATTTTTGAGCTGGGTGATGGTGGGACTCAGCGTGGAGGTAGTTTTCTATATGGGTTGACTTTCTAAAGACCTTATGCCCAAGGGAGCCATCATCTTTCCTGATGACGAGAATGTCTAAAAATGGGATGCTCATGTTTTCTTCAAGTTCCATAGTAAATTTAATTTCTGAAGAGATGGAATTTAGGTGAATAAAAAACTTTTCAAGATTTGCTTTACCATGAGTCCATTTTATATTGGTATCATCGACAAATCGCTTCCACCATGCTGGCTTTAAGGGGTAAGATTCCAGGGTCTTCTTTTCAAAGTATTCCATGTATAAGTTGGCCATGATTGGTGAAAGGGGGGATCCCATTGCCACACCAGATGTCTACTCATAATATTCTCCTTGGAAGGTGAAAACAATTGATCTCAAGCATGAGGTCGAATTCCTCAGGGCTAGCATTTGTATTAGCAAAAGAAGTTGTGTTATGGGAGCAGACTGTGTGTTTTTCAACTTAATACAGAGATCATTTTTACTACTCAAGATTCACAAGGGGTTTATGTGTTAGATGTTTCTATGGCCTTTTCCAATTACTTATTTGCAGTGGTATGAGCATGTGTAACTTAGAATTCCTTGGAAAATGCTCTAACTTCCTTCACATGCTTGTAGACTGTGTTTATTCATTGTGTTATTGTTTCACTTATAAAACTAAAATCCAAGTGCCTTGACTTCCATGTTTTGCTTATCATGATGTTTTGTTGAAGACTATCTTGACTCCATAACTCAATAAATGTTTGCTAATATTTGATTCAACTAGTCAACCGGTTATACATTTTTGTTCATTTTTGTTCCTAGAGTTAGCCATTTAATCATTAATCAAAAATCTTAAACCTATTGAGAGAGCCCTCTCAGGTTGAGAAGGCTAAGCCTCAACCAAAAGATTGGTTTGAAAGAGTTACTCAGAGTCTACTTGATCAACAGCCTATCAGGGTCAGATTTTGTGATAACATTTTGGTGCATCTGTCGGGAGTCTGAATATTACTCATTCCCGAAATCAAGAAGCTGAACTTCTCAAGGTAGCAAGAGCTCGGGAATCTTTTTGAGGCTGCAAAACTACCTTGGCAACTCCATTGTTGAAGAATTCAAATTTCATAGATTTATGGTGATTCTACTGAACTTATGAAGAACTTAGATGCAACTATTCTTGTTTCAAGGTATGCATGTATAAATTTTTCAAAAATTCATAGTTTCCCAAATCATTTTCCCAAGGATACATATTTTTGAAGGAATGGTCCAAAATTCAATGGAGAAGATTTGAGTTTAACTTTGAAGCATATATCAGATTTTTGTAATTTTACTGAGCTTCTTAAAGTCAAACATGAGGATGTTTGCATTATGTTGTTCTACGATTCATTTCAAGGAAAATGTAAATAGTGGATTGAAAGTTTCCCTGTCAAATCTATTAATTCATTTGCAGAATTTTGGCTTATGTTTTTGGAGGAATGGATAGATAGAATAGAGTTGGTGGCAAACTCTCCTTCAATTCAAGGTTTCAAACAATGGAATGATGATCATATAAATGAAGAAATAGATGAAAATTTTTCTTTGTCCTTATCTTCTTATCTAAAAGCATTTGAGTACAAGACATAAGATAAAATGAAATTTTTGGATGAAGTTGCTAAGAACATTGAGAAAGACATTGAAGGTTTACAAGGTCAAATTCAATCATATTGTCTTCATGATCATGATCATTCTTTTCAAAAGATTTCTATGGAAGAACACAAAGAGAGGGTGTTGCTTCCTTTCTCTTTTGTGATTGAGGAAAAATATACTATTTTTGAAGATCAGTTTGAATAGCCAGAATGTTATGAGAATAATCAAACTAATCATGTCTTTTTTGACACTATAGCTGATGACATGGAAAAGATTTACTATTTATATTTCCAGTTATATTTTCATCTTGAAGATCAGTTACATCTCATGCTGCCTCGGTTATTTTAGTATCATGATTTTTTTTGCTTCAAGCACAGTCAAGAGATTCAAGTGTCAGATCAAATCAATGACTGGCTTCATTGGAGTTTTCATATTCCTTGAGCTACAATTGGAGATTACAGCTGATAGTGTAGGTAGGAGTGTGTGAATAAGCTCAAAGTTGAATAAGTATCTTTTCAATAGATACATATTTGTTTCCTCTGCAGTGATCATCAAGCTTGAGCTCGAGGTGAAGGCCATTAAAGCTTGAGGACAAGCTTGGAAAAATTTTAGAGTTTTATTCTAAAGGATGGATAGCAACACTGGAGCTACTGGTTCTTAGTGTACCACTGGAGCACACTATCCCTAGTGGAGCCACTGTTATCACCCAAAAATTCTCAAAACATCATTGTGTCAACTCTGCTTTTGGTCATGATTTCAAGGAGGTCTAAAGGTCATTTTAGTCTTGATTAAAGGGTAAGTGATAGGGTTTGAAGTCTTAAAATGTCATCTTTCATTTCCAAATAAAGTCCTTTAGGTTCACTTCATGATCAAATAGGTCACATTCTCCATTTAGAAGTCATTCCATTAAGTTTAGGGTTACGTTTTTGCAATCATACTTGCAATTAAAGAAGCCAGATTTGTAAGGATGATGAATGTTCAGTTGAGAGCTACTAATAGGAGATTGAAGAGATAGGTTGAAGACCTACAAATATAGTTAACAAAATTTGAAGAGAGGCTACAACAACAATGAAACAAGGTGATGAAAAAGGGCAGTAAAAGATATATCTTAAATCAATTTTGATATTAAAAAGATCATTTTTGAAGAGGAACATCTTATAAATTTAAGTTTTTTTGGTTCTTGGTGATGATATCAGACCTTACGAAATTTTGAAAATCCCCAAACTTCAAATTTTTGAAAACTATGTTGAAAGAAGAGCATACAAATCAGTTTCATAGCGCGCTATGAAACTACTGAAGGTGAACTTTTAGCACTTTTTTTCTGTTTTTAGTAGTCAAATTCCAAGGGGGTTCCTAAGGAATTGAAAACTCATTTTTAAAAAATGAAAGAGTTTTTTCTTCCTAACATATTTAAATACAAAAATATCTCTCAGTTTCTTTAAATTCATTATGAGGTGGGACAAATTGATGACTGAACTTGTGCTACGAAATTGCTAAAAGTCATTGAGAGAAAAACTTTGTTTTCTAGTTTTAGTAGTTCACTTCATGATCCGTTTCTGGCCAAATGCAAAATCCGTTTATAATTCTGAAAGATGTTTCTCTTCATAAAATCTCCAGCTACAATAACCTCTCTCACTTTCCTCAAAAGTGCTACCAGTTGAGAGAAACAAGGCTTTCTTTGAAGACATATTTTCAAAAATCAGAATTTTCCAGTTTTACACATGTTGTTTAAAGACAGTTTCTGGACAGATAGGTCATGGATCAGCAGGGTTGGTAACAATGTCGGAGGCATCATAAAGGTCAAAGACATGGATTAGAAGCTATCAAATAATGTATTTAAGTCTTAGATAAGGTTTTTGATACGTGTTTTAGGAGTTTCACTCCTATTTGTATTAGGACTCCTAAATGACAGTTAGTTGTCAACTTGTAATTAAGAGTTTGTTTTATGAGTAGATAGGCGTCAATTTTAGAAATTCGAATTCTCCTAAGGATGGATCATAGAATCCAAGGTTGTAAAGACTCTATATGAAGCATGAGGTAAAATTCCTCAAGGTTGGCATTTGTATTAGCAAAAGAAGCTGTGTTATGGGAGCAGACTGTGTGTTTTTCATCTTAATACAGAGATCAATTTTACTACTCAAGATTCACAAGGGGTTTATGTGTTAGATGTTTATATGGACTTTTCCAATTACTTATTTGCAGTGTATGAGCATGTGTTACTTAGAATTCATTAGAAAATGCTCTAACTTCCTTCACATGCTTGTAGAAGGTGTTTATTCACTGTGTTATTGTTTCACTTATAAACCTAAACTCCAAGTGCCTTGACTTCCATGTTTTGCTGATCACGATGTTTTGTTGAAGATTATCTTGACTCCATAGCCCAATAGATGTTTCCTAATCTTTGATTCAACCAATCAACTAGTTATACATTTTTTTCTATTTTTATTCCTAGAGTTAGCCATCTAATCATTAATCAAAAATCTTAAACCTATTGAGAGAGCCCTCTCAAGTCGAGGAGGCTAAGCCTCAACCAAAAGATTGGTTTGAAAGAGTTACTCAAATTCTACTTGATCAGCAGCCTATTAGGGTCATATTTTGTGATAACAGGATCATCAAAATTAAATGCTCTGTGTAGCAAACCTGGAGATGAAGTCTGATTGCAGGTGGAGTGGAGTAACATTCAATGATCCTTGTTGAATGTAATCTGAGTTCCAAAGTGAAATGTGTAACTATGGAGATTGAGAATCTTTGGGTGTCTTGATCATGTTTGAAGGCTCACACTCAATCCTTACCATTAATCACATTTTCAACCGCTTTCGTCACAATCAATTGCGGGGGTTAAGTTGTTTGGTAACCCATGTGTTAGTTGAAGGGCTGTAGACCATAGGATTTTATGGCCTCTTTTATCCAATGTATATCGTGTTTTAAGATGATCAGATGATAATCTCAAATTCAGATCTAAACTCTTATAGACCAAGAGTTTATAAACCATATCAGCTCCGTAAGGTGGTTAAGTGTCGCACAAGTTCCCTTGTCGATATCGTTGCGAACCATTAGATCCAACATACTTTGATCAATGGCATAGAGTGAAGCTCCTTTGCAAAAAGGGAATGTTGACATGGGACCGGTTGTTGTTCAATTGTTGTTCAATTTTTTTTGGATAAAAAACCATCGGATTAAGGATGAGATCAACGGTGGAGAATTAATCCGATAAGATTTGTGGGAAAGGCGGAACCGAGAAGTGTATGGATGCGGGTTTAAATCTATTTTAGGTATGGTCTTATGCATTCAGGTGGGATCAATGTTAGTTGGAAGATTATGTGTTATATTGTTGTTAGGCGATTGGTGGGGTTTTTTTGTTCAAACCCACAATTTAAAGGTTTCTGATTTGTATAGGTGGGCCATAACCCATAGGTTCATGGTAAGGTGATTATGAAAACTGGGGAAATTTCCTTTAGGCGGTTTTTCCTGCGTCATTTTGGTATCAGAGCAGTAACGGGTAAATTTTTTTGAAGAAATCAAAGCAAGAACGAAATAGTGAAACAAAACTCAGTGAAGGAGTAAATGTTACTGACAGTTAGAGATTTGCAAAGATAAAGTTAGGAGATTGAAAGAAAGAATCAAATTCTAAATTTGATTGACAGTAGCTAAATGTTGAAAATTTGCATAGTGAAGGCATGAAGATCTGCTGAAACAGATTTGCAGGATTGGTGTGATCCTGAAGACAGGTGATGGTATGCAAGTTTGTCTAATGATTAGCAGAAATCGAATGAGTGAGAATTTAGAGTAGGATTACAGTATTTAAACTGTAAGAGGGACTTTTGCAAATTATTGAAGTAACAGAGTTTGAAGATACAGTTGAAGGCTAAATAAAAGAACAGTCCATTCAAAGTGCAGGTGAATGGTAGAACAAGATCATGCAGAGATCTTGAAGGTGAGATGATATGTTTTTATTTTAATTTTTATTTGAAGATTGGAGAGTTTGTGGTTTTTATATTGTTGCACAGATAGTAGTATAAGAAGGTGAGAAGATTGTAGCAACCTTAGCAAGGAATGCTCAATTGGTTCCAGAGGAAAGAACCAGAGAAATGCGAACAGACCGAGCTTAGAGGAGAGAATCTTAGCGAGGCGTATGTAGCAAGAAGGAGACTTGTTACTGCAGGGGTTTTGTTTTAGCTCACAAAGGCAATTCCATAGAGGATGTGAGTAGAATTGCTAAGCGATGAAGTAAGCTGGTAAGAGTTTCTAAGTGAAAGAAGAGGTGGTCAGAACCTAGTATTTCATTGTGAGAGGATAGTTTTGTTCTTAAAGTGCAACTGAGTTGAGGCCTAGAAGGAGCAGAGGAAAATGCCCAAGGAGGTTCCATATAGAGGACAGGTACTTGCCAAAAGACCAAGTCTAGAGGAGAGCTTGGTGAGGTAAGGGGTAGTAAGGAAGACTTGTTGTTGCAGAGGCTTGCGCAACTCATAGTGAAATGAGTGAGGAACTCATAGATATGGTAAGGATGATGACTAGTGACAGTCATAGCAGAGGTTCTAAAAGAGATCATAGCAAAGGACAAAAGAAGAAAGATGCCAAGGAAAATGGCATGAGAATGACTGACGAAAAATATGATAAAGAAATTGTTGAGATAATAGTTTAGCTTGAAGTATTAATGAAGATGTTGTAGAGAAATGAGATGGGCTAGAAATATGGTTATGTCATGAGAAAGAAAGTAAAGTGGTAGAGGCTACAAGAGAAGAGGAATCAGCAAGAAAATATGCAGTTAATAAAGGAGCTGAGGGAACTTGAACATATTATAGATGTCAAATTGGAGACAGAGAAGCTCAAAAGAGTTGATCTACATCAAAAGGAAAATGTTGGAGAAGTTGTTGAAGTTTTAGTATGTGAACCAAAACATGTACCATGAATTTTTGAAAGTAATGAAGAGACATAGGATTTGAATCATATGAATGATTCAGAGCAGCCAGAAGACTTGATGCCTAAAGCATCAAATGAGACCATAACATCCTGTGTTTTTAAAACTGATAATTTGTGTATGGTTGTAGGTTTGGAAGAAGATAGGTGGTATTTTAAAGCTGTCAAAAATATGGAAGAATACCTTCCAGAAGATGAAAGTTTTGAAGTAGAGTATGACAGTGAGACTAGAGACAAAACAGTTCACTATAGTGAACAAGTGTAGAGAGGCATCATTAAAACAAATGTTGTGGAAAAGAGACTTGTTGATAGTCTCAAGGATTCTTTGAGTTTGAATCAACATACTAATGTGTTGGCAGAGGAGTTAAAGGAAAGATCAGAGCAACATACTAAAAGGTTACCAAAGGAAGAAGAGGTACACAGGCCTTATATTTTTTATTTTGATAATTGTCTTATGATTGCAGATTTTGTTGCAGAAACTAGAACATATTTGGCACGGGTGGACAACGAAATGAAAGAAGAAGAGAAAGAACATCTACTGAAAGATGTTAAGGAAGATTTAGTAGAGGAAGAAGGACCATCTGATGATTGGTCAATAGCAAATGAAGAAATGGGATATTGTGTAAAATTTCCAAATTTTACTCCAAGTAAAATCATTAAGTTATATAGAGAGTTATACCTTTAAAGGAGAAAGCTAGAACAACAGAGGATAAATATCCAGAACAAATTGCTGATGAAGGATGACAAAGAAATTGTCATAAATGACAGTCATGAAGAAGTTGACAGGTTCAATAAAAAGAAGCATAAAATTATCTTGAAAGACAATATGGCAGTAGCTGAAAAGGTGCAAGACAATAGTGAACAAGAGGGTAAGGATGTATGGGTGGCAGTAATGAAAATTCAGTAGTTAAGAGTTGAAGGCAATCAATAGACAAAGGATATACTGGACAAAGAAATTGAATTGGTAAGAAGGTTAATGATGAAAGTGTCTCAGAAAAAGACAACAGCAAGAAAGGAAAGAAGCACCAACAAGAGGAAGACAATGACAGACTATGAAAGCATGGCAAGTGGAGCATTACAACATAAGGTATGGAGACCTGGAGAACAGAAGTAGACAACAACAATAGTAGAACAACTGAAAAGAAAAGACAAATTATAAAACAAAGTCTAGGATCCAGGAGGAATCAATTATCTAGACTTATGACTAGGAGGTCATAAATTTTCTTACTTGGAGAGTCTGATGTAGGAGCATCCTTCTCAGAAAAACCATTGCATTTAGTAAGCGTAGGGTCTTGTGTTTCAAGGGAATTGATTCCCTAAAGAGTCATTACTTATTTATTTTCCTATGCTTTTATGAGGGTTGTATAATAGTGAGGATATTGTAATGAAATATTCTCGTTAAGAGATATTTCAAGAATAATATGTGAGTTGGAGGAACTAGGAGTTACTTTCATGATTTTAGGGATTAGATTAGGATATTTATGATTCAGGTGAAATTATTCATGATATAAACAAAAATTGGTTAAGAAAATCCTTTTGTGTATAATTTGTAAGCCTCGAAGGCTTAAAAGAGGAGTTAGTGAGAGAGTTAGCAAATAGATAGGGTTTGGATGGTGGCCTACAGGTAGTGAGAAGAGAAAGGCCATTGATTAGGAAATCAGGCTAGCGAAAGAAAGACCCTTTTGTATATACATTTTTTTTTTTAATATAGAGATTTGTTTTCTGAGTTATATAGTGTGTACTAAGAAATTAATTGATAAATTATGTGTGTAGTGGAGAAATCTATTTAATATATAATATCTATTCTATCATATATATATCTTATATAAATAATAATATAAATATTATATTATATATATATATATATATAGATATATATATATATAATTAATATATATAAATATATATATATATAAATATATATATATATATATATACATGAGAATTTCGAGTAGAGAACAAGTACAAAGAAGAGGATGATAGTGGTTGGATTATATGAATCCGATTAAAGAAATCAACACAAAGTTCAGAGGTAGTAGTTTTAAAGAAGCATGCGGAAGAATAACTCAAGAGTCGAGTCATGCAGAAAAAGGGAACCAAAGACAGAAAGGACGAGAAGAATTCCTTTATGAATTCGAGGAGAATTGATAAACAACCTAAGCACAGATAAGAAGTGAAGATATGGCCAAGTGGAGATAAAATTATGATCACGGTGAAATGTTCCAGTATTGTTAGCGATAATCACATGATTATAGAGGGTGTAGATACATTGATAAATAAGTCAAAGGGTAGCATTGACCTTACGCTAGACCTGTATATGGTATCAATTAGAGGAAAAGAGCACGTTTTTGTGTGTATCATCATAATTAAATGCTATGTGTAGTGAACCCAGAGATGAAGTCTGATTGCAGGTGGAGTGGAGTAACATTCAACGATCCGGTTGAATGTAATTTGAGTGCCAAATTGAAATGTGTAACTAAGGAGGTTAGGAGTCTACGGGTGTCTTGATCATGGTTGAAGGCCTGCACTCAATCCTAACCATCAATCGCATTTTCAAGCACTTGCGTCATAGTCAACTGCGAGGGTTAAGTTGTTTGGTAACCTGTGTGTTAGTTGAAGGGCTGCAGACCGTAGGATTTTATGGCCTCCGTTATCTAATGGATATCAGGTTTTAAGATGATAATCTCAAATCTAGATCTGAACTCTTATTGACCAAGAGTTTATAAACCATATCGGCTCCGTAAGGGTGGTTAAATGTCACGCAAGTTCCCTAGCCGATATCGTTGTGAACCATTGGATCCAGCATGCTTTGATCAACAATGTAGAGTGAAGCGCCTGTCCAAAAAGGGAAAGTCAACGTGGGACCAGTTGTTGTTCAATTGTTTTTCAATTTCTATTGGATCAACATTTGTTGGATTAAGGATGAGATCAATGGTGGAGAATTAGTTCGATAAGATTTGTGAGGAAGGCATAATTGAGAAGTGTATGGATGCGAGTTTATTTTATTTGGGGTTCGGTTGTGCTTATCACATATCACATGTGAGAAGAGGAGTCTTAGGAATGCGATGAAAAATCACATGTTGGTGCGATCCGTGGTATTGCGATGGATGTTCTACGAAGGATATTTCGGCTAGAGGAACGAGATCATTGCACAATAGAAAAATTAGCAAATTTTTGTGGGTTCACAACCCACAGGTTCAGGGATGTGAAAAAGTGCAACTTTTTTGCATCAGATGGGTGGATATATTTTTCACACAGGGTCTGATATGTGTATATGTAGATGCATTCACAAGGATGAGATTTATGACATCCTGAAGGCTTGCCATGACGAGCCCTGCAGGGGACACTTCACAGATCGAAGGACATGGCATAATTTACTGAAGATGGGCTACTATTGGCCCATTATTTTGAAAGATGCTAAGAAATATGCCCAGGCTTGTGATAGTTGCCAAAGAATGGGCCAACCCGACCAATATGATGAAATTCCGCTATAGCCTCAACTAGTCATAGGACCCTTCAAACGATGGACATTAGAGTTTGTTGGCCCATTCCATCTGCCATCAAATCAGAAAGCCTACATACTAGTTGCCATAAATTATGTGACAAAATGGGTGGAATCAATAGATTTACCAAGAGCTACAAACGAAGTTGTGATTAACTTCCTCTTTGGGCTATTCATGCAGTATGGTTTACCATGGGAAATGATAACAAGTGGGGGAGGGCAATTTGTAGGACACAAGATTACATCCACTCTCAAAAATCATCACATTACACACAATATCACATCCCCATATCACTTGTACGTGAATGAGTAAGTCGAAAGCACCAATGAGGTCATTGAAGTAATTCTGACCAAGACAGTCTCAACACGTTGACGAGACTGGGCTGCTAGACTGCGAGAGGCCTTGTGGGCCTATCACACTACTTGCAGTAATACTACTGGATACTCTCTTTACCAACTCATGTTCAGCAAAGAACCTATTTTTTTATTGAATTCAAAATAAAGACTCTAAGAATGACGCAGGAAATGGGACTGGATTCAACCGAAGCCCAAACCAAGCAACTTCAACAAATAAATGAACTAGATGAGGCTCGATTGCTTGCTCTACAATGGACTGCAATTATTCAGCAGCAAAGGGCAAAGTGGCATGACAATCTTATAAAAAAAGAAAACGTTTCAAAAAGGGGATTGGGAACTCCTCTATGGTTCCAGATTCCAAGATTTTCTGGGAAAGTTGCAAACAATATGGCTCGACCCTTATGAAATTCAATAAGTACATAACAATGCTACTCTCACTTTGAATACCATTGACGAGTCTAGCCATTCTTTCAAGGTGAATGAGCATCAGGTGCATCTCTACCACAAACCACTCACCAAGGAGTCTTTCTGCTAGCAGGTATGTGAGGACCCCTCCATGTAGATATTAGTGCAAGGAGTGATGACCCGACAACTTTTCTTTCATAAATTGTGATTTTCTTTAAATTGTAAATAATGTATATGTTATTTTGATTGATTGCAATTCAGTAGGCATCACCATGTATATATGAGATTTTTTGTTTTTGGTAAGTTTTATTCAATCGATTGAACGATTACTATTCAATCAATTGAATAACAACTTTTTGTATTTTTTGAATTTTTCTATTCAGACGATTGAATGATTGTTGTTCAATCGACTGAATATCACTTTATTTATTTATTTATGTATTTTTGTTGTTCAATTGATTGAACAACACTTTTTGCATTCTTTGATTTTGTTGTTCAAATGATTGAACAATTGTTGTCAATCGATTGAACAACACTTTTTCATTTTTCGTTTTCAATTTTGTTATTCAATTGATTGAACGATTGTTGTTCAATCAATTGAACATCAGTTTTCTTTTCTTTTCAATTTTGATGTTCAATTGATTGAACGATTGTTGTTCAATCAATTGAACAATAGTTTTGTTTTTTTTTTTTTTTTTTCGATTATGTTGTTCAATTGATCGAACGATTGTTGTTCAATCAATTTAACAACAATTTTCTTTTCTTTTCGAATTTGTTGTTAAATCAATTGAACAACACTTTTTTTGCTTTTTATAGGAAGAACTGTGATTTCTTTTATTGTTTCATCGCCGGTCATTATGCCATCTTTCTTTTTTCTTTTATGTTTTGAATAAACACCATCTAAGTGTATTTGTGTCTAACATAAAGAAAAACAGTAATGTCAATACCGTTATGACCTATGAAGCCTTTTGATGGTTATCTTTATTCAAAAGTTGATATGGTGCATCTCTATAATGACTGGCTGAACATCGTTTCTTTGGAAACATCATAAAATGATTCATTACTTTAAAACCATGCTGACTTATTTTTCAAACTTTCAAATAGATAAATCCCTTTGATATGATGAGATGGGGGTAAAATTATAAACGTTCATAGGCATTTTTTTTACTTCTTACGCCATCCCTGACTCTTAAGGAGTAAATGAGCCTCCCTCTTTTTACAATAAAAGCATCAAAATATGAAAATAACGAAATATGAAAATGCAACAAAAAGAGGATAAGGGGTCTCATCACGAGCCAACCTACCATGATCATAAGGATGTAATAGGTGACATTCTATGTTGGCCACCAAACCAAGGTAATGACCTTCTTGATAATTAAAACTTTTAGAAGGACAGGAGGTCTCATCACAAGCCAACCTGGTCACTTTGTTATATCCTGGTGAATGACACTATGATTATCTAGTCACCATGCCAGCATAGTAGTCTCTTTATGACAAGAAAAGAAAGAATCATCTACATGCTAACAGAAGGACTTTGGCTCATTTGTGGGGTTAAAAAGCAACCCGAGGCTATGAACGCCTATTGGCAGCAGTGGCTCTACTTGTGGTATCAGATTATTATATGACACTGTCAAATGCTCTCCATTCTATTACCACCTATGGATTCATTTCTAAAGGAAAGTTCCCATTTTAACATCACTCTTACAAGCCAACATGCATGGTAACTTATGTTATATATTCATTATATTATATTTGTCTAATCACCTTATGGAAGTCATTAATACTTACCGTCAATTATATGTTTGTTACTAATACCACTTAAGATGAAAATATTTTGACATAATGATTTAAATATCTATTTTTTATTTTTCAGCCATTTCACCTTTGATACATGTATTGCTTTAATTTCTTTATCATAAATCATGCAAATTTTATGGATTGGTTGCCTACATTTATGAATTAACAATTCTTTCTCTTGCTTTTGACATGCTTGGTGGATTTGGATGCCATTTTATCATTGGAGGGGGATGGTTTGTGTATGAACAACATGTGTGACAGTTATGGATAATTGAGTGATAATTATTAAATTGATTTCTGAGTAAAGGACTGCATGATGATTGTGTATGTGTAATAATTATCAAAGTAGTTCTGATTGGAGAAAGGAGGGCAACCATTGTGGATGGCATGTGGATGGATTATGAGCTTGTGTTAAATATTGTTGACGAGACAAATGACTTGACTGTGTATGTTGTTAATTCCCAAAACAACACCATTTTCCTATTAATTTCTTTAACATTCTTTGTTGTTGTTCTAAACTACGAAAGTGCAAGAGAAGTGCATGCAAGTGAACTAGTCACAGGAAAAGAGCATCCATGGGAGTTAGATCTATTTGAAATGAACCCATAGTGCTCATGGTATCGGACCAATCTCGTGCAATTCTCAAGCACACTGGCTGGCTATAATATCTGAATAAATTGCAGGGATTTCACGAAGACATGACACTCGAATTCCTACAGAATTTGCAGAATGGAAGCACCACAGTAAGAGGCAGGGACATAACGATCTTCGAAGCAGTCATAGCTGAAGCTGTTGGACTTCCAGGTAAGGGAACAAAATGGATAGACAAGCATGTCCTTCTGCACAATGTGGTCACAGTGTTCCAGGATCCAAGTGAGCAATTGATGTGAATAGGGAAAGGGATTCACCCTTCAACATTAAGATAACCATTGTAGGAATTGGTAGTCATTGTGAAATAGTACATCACATGGGGTGGTCATCGAGATGTGGTAAAGCCCCGCCAACTTAAATTTTTAGCCATCCTAAAACAGAAAATTTCAGTTAATTTGTCGTTTTATTTGAACTCCCTATTACATGATGTCGCTCGTCGAGTTAGGAAACCTAAGGACCTGCACAAAGTCATCGGTCATCATGGACTAATCAAATTTATTATCATGCATGGACTGGACCAGTAGCAACTAACCTGGGACAATATTGTAAATCCTACTCTGGCCCCACCTCCAAAAAACCCAACAATAGAACAATAAAGGCCAAGAATCGCAGGTCCGAGAAGGACACTGAAAAGAAATAATTCATTTGTGCCCTTGAACCTAGCAAAACGTAGGTGCTCTATGCGTGTGAAGTTCCAATGACATATCCCAATTCAAACAAATGAGGCCAGGACATCTCACACGCCACCTCCAAGTCCGCAAAATTTCCCTTTGCAAGACTATGAGGAAGAGGTGGCCTGGGTATTGGAAAACGTGGGGATTTGGTGAGGGAAGAGAACAATCTGAGAATGCTAAAGGACATAATTGTACCCCCAACCAATTTGCCTCTGCTAACATCCCTGGTTATGATCAAACCCTTCCATTTACTGATTTCTTGGGAGAACAAAGGGAACCAGTCCCTTCTGTGGAAAAACACCTTGAAGCTGAGGTGCATGAAGAGGAAACCATTAGAGAAGAAAATTAGACAACAGATACCGATTTAGTGGACCCCCTAGCTGAAGAAAATCCTTCATATGAAACCATGGGAGATGAAAATTAACTAGGAAATACTATTTTTTTAAGTCTCCTGAGGATGAGGCCTACCCAAAAGAAAACCCAGAGAATAATAATTGCTCAGGAGACACCATTTTATTTGGGTCTCCTGAGAAATAAATTCATGATGAATAAGAGCTAGAAGGTGAAGCTCCATCGGGAGATATAGTTCCAATTGAAACCCTCCCTGATGCTGACATAATACCACCTGAGCATGAACTTGAGGAAAATTCAGTTGCACCACCATGAATTGAAAGTCTCAGAATAAAGAAGACTTGCAAGGACATTCTCAGAAAAATTATTAAAAAGTATAGAAAATAGAAGAAAATAATTGGGTAGCTAAGACAATGGTTAAAGGAACCAATGAGAGATAGAAAATTCAAAGTGGAAATGGAGACCACAGGAACACAAACAAAACATTGTTCTAGAAAAGATGTTGAAACCCAAACTAAGATTCTTTTGGTCTATTCAAAGGAAACTTAGACAGAGCCATGTCTTATAGAGGACACTAAAATGTAGACTGAAGACCCTTGTGTTTGCACACAGGAGACCCAAATGGACTACCCTACTATGAATGCTATTGTTCAAACTGATGCGAAATAAAGCATCCCAATTGATTTTTGCATAATTCAAGAAACAACCAAGGTTGCTGTCCAAACTAAGCCTATGGAGACATGAGATAATGAAGCCCAAATAGAGGAGACACTTGCTTACATTCCCTTAGTAAGGGAGTAATTTATTAGGAGACTGCAGAATGAACTACTGAAGGTTTAGTAGGAATTAACTCAACACAAAGAGGAAGTAGTACCCCTACGTATAGATCAAGAATTAAGGAAAAAGTTTGAGGCACTTACAACTACTGAGGATGAGACCTTCGCTCAGTACAAGGCTGAGCAGAAAAAGGTTGAGAAAGCATGGGACAAATTACAAAAGGCTAAAGAGCAGTTGGAGATTGTCTACTCTCTTTATTCAGACACCATGTCATGCCGAGCTCCTACTACAAACTATGCATTATTCCTCCTAGAAAGATACCTCCTGTTGAAAATCAAAGTTGTTAAGGTTGGTAAGTCTGTGGAAATCAAAACTACCCTAGACTTTGTCAAGTGCTTCAGAGAACAGAATGAGCAGGTACAACGCCTCCTATGTGAACTTTACATGCACAATTTATTTTTGGAAGATGACAGAGACAACAACCCTGGCCCCTTTATAGGGGATGTCCAATTCCAGGCATTCCTTTATTTTTCTACTTTTAGAAAGCGTGAATATGGCATCGACCTATGGGTTGGGGGGGAACCTACAAAACCCCTACATCTCTTTGTTAAGCACAAGCAATTTATGAAGTGAGCTAGTATTGTGGGCTAGTTAGGGCCATTCCACACAGATATTATACAAGATGGGAAGGAGTACTTCCAAGAGATCAAGGAAGAGGCCTTGTCTGTAGCTAGAAAAAGGTGGGAAGTGTCCAACAATACTGTTAGAAACTGAGAACCATTTGGATACCGGAACTTTAAAGTTGCCTCCTCTCGTTTCCATAAATACAGTAACATGGTCTTAACCATGGGGCCTGAATGGATAGGATGTCAGTATAGAACCCCAATCATATGGTATCCTCCAGATAAGTATCGTAGTGACTACAACTTGAAGATCAAGAAGTAAACCAAGATTTCACTGTACTTAAGAAGAAAAATGGCTTCAGAGTTTATAAGGAGGAGGTGCACCCTGCCTATTCCCTAACCCAGCTGCACCTAAACCATTTAATTGCATGAGGACATGCAATAAGGTAAGTTGGGGAGTATGTTGGGTCAAGACAAAGACATGTTTTCTCCTTGGTAATATCTTTATTTAGCACTCATCCTCACATGATTTTTACTATATTTATGTGCAGAAGACGCGAATTGGAAGATAGTTGTTCAATTGACAGAACAGCAACATCTTATAAAGGAAAAATAGAGCGTCAGAGGAAAAGAAAAACAACAGACTGATGCTATTTTATGATAGAATCAGATTGAGTATTGCAAAATCCTCAGGATCCCATGATCCTGAGGATTCTCTTTTATCTATTTACTTTTCTAATTGTTATATATAAGGCCAAAAGGAAAAATTCAGAACTAGTTCAGAAATTCATAGTTTATAATTATTCTTTTGGACATATAATACTGTTACTTTGGCGATGGTGTAACTCTGTTATTCGTTTTAATGAAGAATATTGCGTTTAAATCATAATTATATTATGATTATCTCATAGCGAAGACTTCTGGTGACTCTGGGCCCAATCAAGAGAAGATCTACTGCTTCTCTTGTGCTATAATCTTTTCTATTTTATTGTTTATTGTTTGTTAATGTTAAGTTAATATCATTTCGATTATCATGAGGATTATCGATTCCGATTTGCTTTTGTTATTCAATCGAGATTCATATTTATCCATGTGTTATATATGAGTAATGCTTTTGTTAGGATTGGTTATGTTAGTTCCAGCGTTAGATCGTTGATTCGTTCCAGGTAATGTTATAATAGATTTCAGAGATAGAATTGATCGCTTTCTACAATATAGTTATTTTTTGTTTAGATATCATGTGTTATTCTGTTATCATTTGTTGTTCAATTATCATTTGATGTTCAATTGTCGTAGTTCTCTTTAATGATTGAGTGAGTTAGTTTCAATTCCTTTTAAGACTGCCAAGTGTGATTCTTTACAGTGGTACTCAGATTCTTTTGCTTTCATAATAGGTCAAGTAGAATTGCAAAGTATGTTATGAATTTCTTTCAGAGTTACCTTTTTCATAATTTTTTGGATTGAGTTTGAAGAGATAGTCATTAGCAATTGCAACGATTTATTATTAGTTAACCTATGAATTCACTTCATATATAGTGCTGACACTCTTGAAACAAAAATACTTGCCTTGGGTTGACAATTAATGTAGGAATTAAGATTGCCTATAAAAAGACATCTTAGTGCACCAACAAATATGATGCCATAACATTTGTAAATCATATATTTTGTGAGAGTCATGCCCCTTTGGCTAAATACTAGATTTAGGAGAGTGAGCATATCATATGAGTCCTCAATGACAACTTGCAGATGGCTCAGAATCAACACAAATTATATGTAGAAAGGAACAATATAGAGCACAACTTTGAAGTGGGAGGCATGGTATATCTTCATCTCCATCCCCATAGGTAGTCATCACTCAAAACAAAAGGGGCATAAAAACTAAAACCAAGATTCTATGGACCATATGGAATTGCGAGACGAGTTGGAGAAGTGGCCCATGAGTTGGAAATCCTTGAAGGATTTAAAATTCAAAACATATTTCATGTTTCATGCCTCAAGAAGACCTTGGGGAATCATGCAATCACCTCCACTGAGCTCCCACCACTGGAGAAGGAATGATAACTAATTTTGGTCTCAGAGGAGATTTTAGAGACTAGGGAGAAGAAGTTGAGGAAAAAAGTCATAAAGGAGTACCCGGTAAAGTGGAAGGATCTACTTGATGAGGAAGACACATGGGAAGGGTAAAATGTGCTCAAACATCTACAATTAAAGTTACTTGAGGGCAAGAAAACTCATGCAGGTAGGACTGTAATGTCCCCAACCGCTTAGGAGAAATAAGACGAGTTCCGCTAGCCTAATAAGTTCTCATATGCTAAGGTAGGGGAATTTTTTTAACAAGGGAACATGATTAACCTAAGAAAACATTGAAAATTCCTAAGGGCTGAAAGTGGGGACATATCCTAGGCTAATAAAAAACCAGTTTTATTTTATAAAGTTAAAAAAGCTCCTAAAGTTAATAAAATAAATAAGGTAAAATGGCAGAAAAAGTGGTCACTTAATTATAAAAAGAGAAAAGTGAGGAGCTTCTCTTCATTCTATCACTTTCATTTTGAGAAAATGAGATCTTGGTGTGTCTTTGGAGAGAAACTTAGGGTTTGAGCAACCCTATCTGCCATTATTATCTTTTGTGTTGAAACTATACACCCTAGTTGGTTCAAAGAGTGGAATCACACATATTTCACCATTGTTCTAAAAAGGAGAAGAAGATTTGTACAAGATAAAGAAGGCACAAGGTTCTATCATTTGATTTTATATTTGATTTTGTATTTCCTACATATCATATTTTAGTTAGATGTCCAAGCCAAATTTAGAGTCAATATTGCTAATAGAGAGGAGCCATACTTTGCCACAAGTCTAGTGGGTCCAATTTCATGGTTATGGGGTCGATTTTCTCCAGTAAAAAAAGGGCTGAGCATTCTTAAGATTAATTGGGTAAAAGTTCTAGCCTAGAGAAATGATTTTCTCTTTGTTTCATAGACCAAGCCACTATTTAATTTCTTGGATGACTTCTAGTTATTAGAAGACTAAGTTTTCTTCTGTGTGTTGGGATGCATTCCCTCATGTAAATTGTTGGTTGGATTTATCTCAAAGGGGATAGAGCTGAGAGAATTCACTTGGATAAATGACGATGTATCTTACTGCTAGAAATTATTATCAGTGCAAGGGAGGCTCTATCATTCATTGTTGAATGTCTGAGCTAAGACACCCTCTTCTTGTGTGTGTACATTAGTTTCCAAATTCACCTAGGTTCAGATTTTCTGAAGGTTCCTTTGTGTTGGGTATGTGGTTGCAACAGAGAATAGGAGCGAAGATTGTGCAAGGAACCAAATAAAATATTAAATACTAGTTCATGGCCCTAGAAATTAGTTTCCTCTAATTTCTCAGAGTTGTAGCTTATGTCTGTATTGTTAATGTATGCCAAAATTATCTTGAATGCAAGTTATTTGGGCATGTCAATGTGGCCAAACAAGTCCCTCTCCATCTTCGTTGTCGTCCGTTTACATAAACATAGACTCACGAGAATTTTTCAATTGAGAACTCCCTACTGCTATGTGTCTTTTCATTGTATCTCACACAATGTATATCATATCCAGCAGGGGCTGGAAACAAACTTTGAAATATCCTCTTACGTTCTTCTCTTTTCTCCCATGACAAGCGTTATACACCGGGCTGTAGAATTCTTAAGACATTGCAGGTCAGATATCCATGCACATGTGTTATTGGGAAAATTAGTGTCCATTCAGAGATACTAGTCCCACTAAGACGGGTAGTTATCTTAAAAACAAACAAACTAAAGTTACTTGTGTTTTCCTTTATGAGAGATAGATGAGAGAGAAGCAGAGAGTACCACCTCAGTCTTTCGCTTGGCTCCTTGCTTGTTTTCTCCCTCCTTTAACAGAGCTTTTCTACTCTTTCCTCACTTGTCCCGCTTCAAAGAACACCTGTAAAGTCAAAGCAGCATAATACCATCAAAGCATAGAGATCTATAACCATAAACAATACAGGATCAGATATATATTAACCATACAAATGCATATATCAATACAAGATTCAGAAATATACAAGAATATGGAGGAAAACTCAAATAGCTTTATTGATAGAAGTAGTAGAAGAGAGGATTACAACCCATTGGTCTGACTCAGCGCCATCCTCCCAGCATGAAAGCCCTCTTCACCTCATGAAGAGCTTAGATCACCCAACACTATGATGTTTCATAGAGAAACCAACAACACTTCTTTACAAAATACAAAGTTCCAGCCTCTGGATCTCTAGGATGAGGGATCTATATATAGATATTTGGAGGTGGGTGAGTCAGCTTCTGGGATTTTGATTAGTGTCATTTTTCTGATAGTTCTTGGTTCCACTTGGAGATTTCATGATCTCTTACTCATCCTGGGCGAATTCAGAGAGGCAAGTGTCAAATGGGCAATTTCTAGAAGATTCTTTGGGTTTCCACCTAGCCAACTGCCTTTGTCATTTGTCTGCTCTCGCTCATTGCACTCTACAGAAGGGCTTTTTAGTATGCATCACACTTTTTGCATGTGGCAGGTGAGATGCATCGCACCCTTAGCACTGAGTAGTCTGTATGGTCCAATTTTGACCAGTTCTGAGTAGTTTTTTAGGGAGAAATTCTGAGAGATGATGTAGTCAGTTGACCTTGTTCCTTTAAGGTATGAAACAACACTTTTAGGGGCTTAGAAGCCTTTGGTTTATCGACATATGAGATTGGGGTTGCAGTGCCCAAATATGTCTATAACAGTTGCCCCCTAAAGTATGAGGTTGTAAATCTTCTGATGTCAGGTGAAATGCTTTATCATGAGGATCCGAGGTTTTTCAAATTGGAAGGTGACCAATTCAATACATTATCTTCATAATATTTTCATGATCTAGCTCAAGTGGGCATTCCCATGCTCAACTTTATAAATTCATTTTCATGTACATATGACAGACAAACGTCTATGTGACAGATTGATGATTCTAGTAAAGCCATCATCCTTTGGCTTGGATGATTATCTGTGCAGCTATGATGTACATTTGATGTCTTTATTTTCCTGAATATATTGCAGCCCGGATGGATGAAACTAGATCCAGGGTCTTCAAAATTGTTCAATCTTCACCCAAAGTACAAGTCGATCCATGTGAAAAGATGTTCTGAAGTCGAACATGGAAAGACATCGCCTGATTACCAGCGAATGATGTAAACTGTTAACAAGTGCGAGAGGAATCACCAATAATGATGATGACCCTCAAGGTATTGCAGTACAATTCATGTGGTGTGAATACATGAGTCCATGTCAAACACCATGCAAGGCCATTGATGTAAGCCTGTCGCTGGAAGTGAGAAAGTTGCCATTGAGGCATGCAAGCTTCAAAGTATTGAAATGGTTGTTCCTAAGTCAACTTCTTAGATAATGAGCTGATGTTGATAAAAAGTGACTCATCATAGGAGGGCCTTAATGAATCCCACATCTATGACACGAAATGGAGCAAATGATTTTGTGGAGGTGAAATGATCTGATGATACAAGGTTTAGGGTGGTGGTCATGAAAGAATGAAGCATGAAGGTATTGCAGTGGATGAGACGTAAGTTGGGTTGGTGAATTCTCTGAGCGACTTCTCTTGAACATATCAACAACACTGAAATGGATTGGTAGAATTAACCCCAAAAATGGATGGTACGGAGGACCAATGGTGATATGACCGGTAAACGGAATAACCCAACCCGACTCAATCATGGTGATGGAGTGAAAGTATCATGTTCAAGAGGTGATGGAGTGAAAGTATCATGTTCAAGAGCAACCTGCTACCAATAAAGTTTCTTCAAGTTTTCTTCCCAATTTTCCCCAGTCATTTCTGACCAGTACCTCTTTATTTTTGTCAAGCTTGAGGAGGATAACATATGCTTGTTCTATTTTCCCTTCAGGCAAACCTGTCGCTATGTTTTAACGAGCCTAGCGACAGTGAAACCGTTCTTGTCTACATGGACAAGTTTTTCGCTATTGCTTTAACGAGTTTAACGACAAAGATAACTCGGTCCTTTTCAATTTTAGTGAGTCTGAAAAGAGATGGAAAGGAAACTCCAGTATTCCTTTTTCGTAGTATAATCCATTAAGTCCGAAAAAAGTATAAAATGATACGAAAGGGATGACTTTTTCGATCACTTTAACAAGCCAAAAAAGACAAATTCTCAATCTTTTTGTGTAATGATCCCTCGGTCCAAAAAGATTAAAATCTAGAGTAGGGATGGCACTTCCGATGACTTTAACGAGTTGCAAAAGTAAATTGCTTGGTAATATTTTTATATTTTACGAGTCTAAAAAGAGCTTAAAAGAGACTCGTCTTTGAGGAACGAGTGATATTTTCAAGTAGCAGTTGGTTCCAGGTAAGGTTTGGAACTTTTCAATCATGGCAGTGTAAAGAAAGTGGCTAACAGAATCACTCTTCGCAGTTGCTCCTCAAAAGGGTAAACAATCAAGTGGAGGCGGATGATCGGCTAAAAAGTGGAGGTGATGATAAGAACACGACCCAGGCTAAAAAATTGATAGTAATGTGATCACAAAGGTTATTTACTAGAAGTGGGTTCATTTTTTAATAACATTAAACTCTGGGGGAACATATGCTCATTACTAGGTTTATTTTTTAATGAGCTTGAACTTTGTGTAAACATTGCTCGTAACTAGGTTTATTTTTTAACGAGCTTGAACTTTGCGAAAACATTTCTCGTGAGGTTTGCATGCCCCCAGCATGATGAAAATGAGAGTCTCTTGTAACAAGATGGAAATCATTGTGGTGAAGCAGGACGACTTCGTCCAGAATAGACAAAGGTGAATGGTGTGACAGACCAATCACATAACCTACAAGGAAACTTATCTTTACAATTAGGTGCATGCCCCCCAAGCTTCATCACATTCACCAGACTACTCATGGAAATTAGGTGGATGGAATGAAGGTTCAAGAGATACCGATTTCACTCGGAATCCACCGTATTTATAGTATTTGATAGAAAATAAAAAACTGAGAGATGATTAAGATTGTTGGAATAATCTTCGTGGTAATCCGGAAGATGGGAACAATGGTGGTAATCTTCCCGTGGTGCCTCTCCTATCATCATTGACTGAATGATTCCTTCGTCTGTAATCTACATGTGACCAAGGATCTGAAGAGGTGCCATATTCCTTAGACCTATCTATCCAAACACTCGATGAGCGTTGATTTGGGTTTGCCCCCCCCCAGGCCAAGAAAATTGATTGCTACAATATTTTTATTGGACTTGGGGGAAATACCTTGCGATGATCCATGCTGACAAAATGTGCGGGAATCTTCTGAATCTTTTAGATATAGAAGATATCATATTGCAGGTTTCCACCGTGGCCACTTCTGCCAGATTACTCGGAGGCGGTAGGACAAAAGTACCCATTAAAGTAGGGTCTTTCAGAGCTGCTAGTCCCACTAAGATTGGTAGCTATCTTAGAAACAAATAAACTAAAGTTACTTGTGTTTTCCTTTATGAGAGATAGATGAGAGAGAATCAGAGAGTACCAACCTCAGTATTTCGCTTGCCTCCTTGCTTGTTTCCTCCCTCCTTTGACAGAGCTTTGCTACTCTTTCCTCACTTGTCCCGCTTCAAAGAACACCTGTAGAGTCAAAGCAACATAATACCATCAAAGCATAAAGATCTATAACCATAAACAATATAGGATCAGATGTATATTAACTATACAAATGCATATATCAATACAAGATTAAAAAATATACAAGAATATGGAGGAAAACTCAAATAGCTTTATTGATGGAAGTAGTAGAAGAGAGAATTACAACCCATTGGCATGACCCAACGCCATCCTCTTAGCATGAAAGCCTTATTCACCTCATGAAGAGCTTAAATCACCCAACACTATGATGTTTCATAGAGAAACCAACAACACTTCCTTACAAAATACAAAGTTCCAGCCTCTAGATCTCTAGGATGAGGGATCCATATATAGATATTTGCAGGTGGGTGAGTTAGCTTTTGGGATTTTGATTAGTGTCATTTCTCTGATATTTCTTGGTTCCACTTGGAGATTTCATGATCTCTTACTCATCCTTGGGTGAATTCAGAGAGGCAAGTGTGAAATGGGCAGTTTCTAGAAGATTCTCTGGTTTCCACCTAGCCAACTGCCTGTGCCATTTGTCTGCTCTCGCTCATCGCACCCTACAGAAAGGCTTTTCAGTACGCATTGCACTTTTTGCATGTGGCAAGTGAGATGCATCGCACTCTTAGCACTGAGCAGTCTGTATGGTCCAATTTTGACCATTTCTGAGTAGCTTTTCAGGGAAAACTTCTAAGAGATGATGTAATCAGCGAACCTTGTTCCTTTAGGGTATGAAACAACACTTTTAGAGGCTTAAAAGCCCTTGGTTTATGGATATATAAGATTGGAGTTGCAGTGCCAAAATATGTCTATAACAACATGCCCCATCTTCGCAGTTGAATCATGGATGTTATAGAGCTATATTGATGTAGATTTACTTTCCAATTACACATACCCACCCGTAGAACCCATAAATCCATAAGTTTGTTCCAAAAGATGGATCTTAATCATGTGTGTAGTCCTTATAAATTTCATTTAGACTAAGTTTAAATTTTTAATTTCAAAATTTAAATTAAATTTGACAATTGCTGAGTAATTTTGATTTCAATGGATTTGGAAGGAGCGAAGTAATTTTGATTTGAATAAATTTGGAATGAACAAGTAAATATACCATAGGAAAAGGATTTGTGAGAGGAACATTGCAAGAGAAGTAGTTGTTGTCATTTTCATTCAGAGACACAAAGATGACCATATGAAGTTGAATGATTCACCTTCATTTGTGGCTACTCCATTCGTTGCTCCTCATATTCTCCAGAAATCCTGCGTTAATTTTAGGTAATGCATCCCACCAAAATTATTGAGCATGTTACTTCTTTCAACGCTGATATCCATTAAGTGCTTGCACAGATGTGGAGTAGGGAGGGGATTTATGGCTCAAATATGACATCCATAAAATATTTAAACACGTGTAGTAAGGAGGGCGTTGATGGCTCAAGGCGTGGGAATCATCGCAAAAAAGCATCAAGCCAACCAGTGTTACAAGAATTATCTTCACCAATTCTATATGGAATGTAATATCCAGGCACCTTAGACTTCATATTTGGGAATGCTATACCAGAATTTCAGAGTTTCACTCCGATTTAAAAAAAAAAAATAGTGAAAATAAAAAAAATGTGATCACCACGTAGAATGGATCAAATCTTAATAAAAAAAACTGGAACCTCCATTCATAAATACATTTTTGTTGTGGACACGTACCTTGTTCCGATAAAAATCTCATTCCAAACTTATCTTGGAAGGCCATGGACAATTTTCATGTATCATGTTTTAGGGTACATTATTGAAACCGGGGCTAACTAAAATAGTCTGGAGATTTTGAGCTGAAACCTTTATATAATGGAAAATATATGGATGTAGGCTTAACATCCAAAACTACTAACTGCATGATTAAGAATTCACGAAATCCAGTCAATTTACTGTAAGTGAATTCATATAAGGTGATTTATGTTCAGAGTCCGCCAAAATTGTGTCAACTAATTTATGTTTGTAGCCCATCGAAATTATATGTGTGGATTATTTATGTTTGCACTCTGCCAGCATTGCGTATGTCCACAAATCAACAAATTAGCTACGTCTTTAATCTTTTGAAGTTTGTTCCTTTTAAGGGTTCAATTTCAATACTCATTGTGTGCCCACGCTTCCTATATTTAAACCATGTTTGCGTAAACATATATTCAAAGTGTAGTTCGTAAGTTGAAATACCATAAATTTTTCTCTTATGGGTTCAATTTCAATAGTCATTGTGTGCCCACGCTTCCTATATTTAAACCATGTTTGAGAATATGTATATCCCAAGTGTAGTTTGTAAGTTGAAATAGGATAAATAGTTTTTGAAATGTGTGTGATATGTAATGATGAACCACACTGGTTGGTTCGAAACGCGTTGACAAATGATTATTTATGTGATTTCGCTGAAAATTCTCTAAACAATGCTATGGATCACAGAAGTCTAAATTCCTTGATGATAGTCATTATTACGAAGAAAAAAAATTTCTCACAGATGAATGGTGTGGAGGTAATTTTATTGTATCATATTAGTATATTAAAATTTGTGGGATATATGTCTAAATAATCAAAATTAAACATCATCTACACTTAAATATTTAAGTGTAAAATTATATATTATTTTAATTTTTTTAAAAGCTTGTGTGAAATAGTGAGTTCAAAAATCATATTCGAGAATAAAGGAGCACATAAAGGTTCTTGCTTTGCATAATTATATACAGTTTCTAATAGGAAAGATGCAAATAGAAGAGAAGAGAAAAAATGTTAACCAGAAAGATAATTACCGAAGTAATATATGTATTGATAATAAAAAGTAAAAATTCCCCGATGGGGTGTTAAGCAACGTGATTGCAACCCCCAAAGGACAGCGTTAGGATTGATGATGGCCACAAGGATGTAGGTACAAAGGCCTACCCCTAGGCTTTCTCCAAGTACCATGAGATCGATGGAACTTAACATTAAGTGTGTGAAACATTTGCTCGAAGGGTACATTGCAGGTGGTGGCATCAGAGGAACATTCATAGACGAGGAGGAGGCCCGTTGTAACCTAGACAGGCCTGGCTCAATATCAACATCCTACATGGTGAATGGTGTTATTACGGCTCCTCGTGTGTTAGGTTGGAAAGGGAAATTTCGAAGTCGCGAGTACAACTCGTGTGGGACAGGTGGAATATTTATCGTCGACAATCTTTCCGGCTCCCGCAAGGGTATATCCTGGTGAAGTATTGGTTAATAATGCAAATAAATTTAGTGGGTTGGAGCAGCCAATGGGATAATTCATTTATCCTGAAGAAACAATGGTTCAGTAGAGGGTGGGGAATTCTTCTTCAAAGCAATTGGGGTAGGGAGGTGCGTGTTCGAGCATGGAGAGACTTTTTTCTTTGTTCTTGGTGCCCTCACTAGTTCTTCAACTAGGGTACTTTCATCCTGGTGGCATAATGACCCATGGGTGGAAGACTGGGTGGTAGGAAACACTTTCCCCTCATGCGTCGATGGTTTTGTGTTGCTGGTGGTGAAACCAAGTATCAACAACTCGGCTCAGATAGTAGGCAGACATTCCTTGTAGTGGAAGGAGGGAAGCCCTCCATTTCTCTTTCTGTCAGTGTTTTTCTGGTGGATTGGAATAGGCCCACACCTCCCATTTTAGGCAAGTCGTCTCATCCAAATCCTAAATCAGGAGACCTTGTGGGTGGTTGGAGGCTATCCCTGACGGCGTTGACATCCAATGGAAATCATATAGGACGTGGTGGTTCTAGGGGTGACTGTCTTCGCTCGTCGGCTTCAGTAGGTCATGGGGGAGGAAGTTATGGTGGTAATTGCAAGGATGGTTTGGAATTTCGGGGAGGTAGAGGCTCGAGCATTTCAATTGGTGCTCGAGGTGGCCACACCATGAGAGGCTAACACCGAGGAGGGTCTCCTCGTCATAGAGGAGGATGAAGTCAAGGGGTGGTAGCCATGGAGGAAGGGAGCAACAATAGACATGCTACATGGATCGCTGTTAAGACCTCATCTAGATAATTATGGATATATTGGCTACTATAGAGCATGCGAGGCAAGAGGAACATGCAGATCTTATCACGACACTGAACAAGATGCACAATTTTCAGTGCCATAGCCAAGAACGTGTGGTGGTGGTTTGGCGCAACCAGAATCTACTCCTTAAGAAAGTTGAAAAGCTGGAGGCTTGGATGACCCATTTTGAAGAGTATGTGCAATGCGACTTTCACCCTACTCTGCCTTCTAGAACATCCCCAGACAACCCAATCTCTATCACTTCTGATGATTGATATGATATTAGTTGTTTTATGTATCTTGCTTGTCTTCTAGTGCTTTTGTCCCTTTCAGCTGTTGCCTTTGTTAGTTTATGTTGTTTTGTTTTACTATCACTTTCTACTTGAAGTAGTCAACAAACCTGGTCGAGGTGAGACTATCTATGTTTTTGTTAATGATGTAAACTTTTTTGAAGAATGAATAGAAGACCGATTTACAAAAAAATAAAATTAAAAGTAAAATTAAATTATATGAAAATTAAAATAGTGAAGTCCCACTAGCACAACTGGTTGAGGATGGGCCTCACCAACAAGGTGACTGATAATCAAACCTAAGGGGGGATGGTTGTCCCTTGTACTAGGAGGAGGAGACATGCTAAAAAATCTAGTTAGCTAAGGGTTGGTGCGGCCTAGGCTGGGTGCGATCCTTGGGTGACTATGACTGCTTAGATGGCCTTGGGTCATGACTCCTCAAGCCACAAATCAAGCTCGGAGGATCACAAACAACTTGGCATACAAAAAATATGAAAATTAAAATAAGTAATAAAATATTATTTAAAATGACATGAAAATTAAATAATTATAAATAATATAATAATATATATTTTTTAATTATATTAAATTAATAAACATTGTAAAATTAATTGTGTATAAATGGATAATATTATATAATCATGATAAAAATGTTAAACTAAAATAAATATATATTTAGTTACATTATTGGAAAGGGGAGTACAGGAAAAGAAAAAGCATTAGGTTCATGTGACTAAAAATCATCATGTTTCAAAACACACTATCAATAATCATCTTTAAATTACCTGTGAATGTGTTCTTTGTTGTAAATTAAAAAATAGTGTAAGGTTTCAAAGTTTATAAAACATATTCATTAGAAAAATTTTCAATATTATCAACATAACCATAAGCAAATGACAATAAAAAATATTTCAATCATAAATAGATTTTTACTTGCTCCTAGGAAGTAACTTTCCCCCCCCACAAGTACTGAGCACTAAGAACATATTATGTTAGCAAAAATGTATTACCTAGTCAATCCAAATGCCACTTTTTTTCATAAGCTTTATTTGCATCCTAATCTACCACCATTCCCTCACTCTATCCAAGCTTCCAAGTAACCATGTTGTTTAGGTAATCATCTCTACAGATAGAGTCAATCCTTCTAGCCCAATGAGTGGGTCTAGCAACCCAAATGACAATCTACTAGACACTTTCTTAAGTTACAATTGAAACGAGAGATGAAGAAGATGGCATACCTCATTCTGATGCTATCTCGATCTCCTTTTTTGAAGACCTTGAATCACTTGCATCACAGGCTCATTCTTGCTGCTCACAACATTTATGCACCTACAAAAGAGATCAAGACACAATAAGGCATGCAAATACCAATAACATATTCAAAAGAAACCTACTTAATTGATCAAGGAATGTTAAGCTAAATGATACATGAGCATACAAATTTAGAGAAAATGAACCAGTAGTTGTATATTAATAGAATAAAGGAGGAAGCGTACAACCAAACCTTGATGTTAATAGGCTCTCTTGGAATGAATATCCAAGTCCGAGCTAGGCTCTCCAAGCACTCCTTCTCCAAGCCAAATGAGTAGCATAAGGGTGCAATAGACATAGACAAATCATTTGTGAATGGGAAAAGATAAATACATAGGCTGCGAAAGGGAGTTAGGATCTCTCCAAGGATAGGAGTAGGCCCTCATCTCAAGGAGGTAGCTCATAAGGATAAGACCAAGAGTCCAAGTTGGGAGAACTCGACCTCATCTATGCCGAAAAACCTCCATTTTGCCGCTCTGGAAGCTTCTATATCATGAAGGTTCTCATCCTCTCTGGTAAAATTGCATTTTTGGGATCATCGTGTGTATACTAGTAAACAGAGTGATGCCATGACAGGTCGAGTATAGTGAAACAAGCAATCGTTGTTTTTTTTTAGTCTCATAAGGGCGATGATTCTCAAATTAAAGTTTTAGATATGTTTCCTTCAGGGGAAGATCAAGGCATTTTCCAATTAGTGTTTTGGGGAGGATTTGAGCTGCATATCTAAATGAGTACACTGCATGATGGTCATGTTTTAGGAACTTCATGGTATGTCACAGGGAAGTGCAGGAGGTGTGACAAAATACTGTATAATAGATGCCCCTAAATCATGAAGGGGAAACAAGGAGTGATGGCTAAGATGCTTTACGAGATTTTGCAACGACGAGAACAGCCACTATCAGGAGACTTGAAAATCAAGAATGCATATATACATATACATATCTGATATCAGAACATGAATCCATGGTATGGATGCAACCATTCAAGTAATAAGGACTATATGAAAGGATCCATGGCATGTATGTAATCATCCAAATGAGAAGGATCACCTATAAATCTAATATCCAAGGTATCGATGCAACCATCCAATATAGAAGGATCATCATAAATATAAAGTCCCACAGTATGGTCACGACCATTCGTATAGCAAAAACATGTGTACAATCATGAATAATACATAACTCCATGTAGCCTGAGTCATATCAGACAAGACTTAGGGTCTTGCACTCCATCTCAACTCGATCAATGTATGAATTCTAAAATGCAAATAAACGTGTCGAAGTTGAACATGATAGAAAACTACCTCATTATCGGCCAATGACATGGACCGTTAATAGGCACAAGAGAAACCACCAATAATGAAAATTTTTCTCATGGTACAACAGTACAATCCATGAATGTGATAATGAAGCTGAATTTGAACACTCGTGGAATCACCCCATCGAAATCCAATGATGAAAACCTGTCATCAGATGCAAAGAACTTTCCATTAAGGCATGCAAGCTCTAAGGTATTGAAAGGGAGTTTCTAAGTCATCTTCCTGGATAATGAGTTGGAATCGAGAGGGAGTGGCTCATCAAAGGAGGTCCACGATGAATTCCTCATCAACAACATGAAACAAGGAATAACGTGGAATAAAATGACTAATATCCAATACTATAACAATGGGTCAAATAATGTATAGGTAAATAACTAGAAATAATACTTCTCTGAACATTGGCGACATGACTCCAAAGTGTGGCATCATTTGACTCAACATAGGACTAAAGGTCATGATGAAAAAATGGAATAGTCAAATGACAAGAAAAAATGGATCACCCAAACCCAGGAAGACAAGTGGTTGAGTGAGGATATCCCAAACCCGACACAAAAGCAAAAGAGTGTCATGTTCAAGAGCGACATGCTACCAATACAAATGATGTTTCATTTTCATTTTTCCCCACTATTTCTAGCAAGTACATATTTATTTTTACACAAGCTTGAAGAGGATACCATATGCTTATCATGTAAGTTCATCCTTCATATGAATCCATCCTAGTAAGTTTTATGGGTCCTAGGAAGGAGAAACTGAAGCTCGTCATATTTAGAGAGTTTGAAAAAGAGACAAAAAAGAAAACTCCATCAAGTCCCTTTTCATAATTTGACTCTCGAACCTGAAAAGGTAGAAAATAATATTTGAGAGAACCTCTTGACCATGTTGACCAAGGTGTTCCTTTTTCGTACAATAGTTTATCTCAGTCCAGAAAAGGGTTAAACTTATACTGAGTAGACATCATTTCATTTACTTTTATGAGTTCGAAACGACAAGTACTTAGCAATCTTTTCATTTTTCGAGAGTCGGAAAAGAGCTAGAAGATGACTCCTCCGAGAGGAATGAGTGGTATAAAAGGATAGCAACTAGTTCTGATCATGATGGAACTGCTCAAAACATGTAAGGATCAAGAGGTTGGCTAATAAGACCACTCATCATAGATGTGCCTTAGGCAAGGGTAAAACAACCAAGTGAAAGCATATGATCGGCCAAAGAGATGGCGACGATGGAATGAAAAAACCAAGGCACATTTGGAAAAAATAGGCTAATAAAAATGGCAATGACAAGATGTAAAGTGGGAATGGTTTCATTTTTACACAAGATTGAAACATGGGAAACTATGCTTGAGTATACGTGAAGATGGTTTCATTTTTTTACAAGCTTGAAATGGAAACAAACTATGCTTGGGTTTGGTTTCATTTTTACACAAGCTTGAAATGGAAACAACTATGCTTGGATTTGGTTTCATTTTTACACAAGCTTGAAACAGGAACAAACTCTGCTTGACATGAGTTTGCATGCCCCAAGTATAATGACTCAATTTTAGGTACATGCCCCCCAAGCTTCATTGGATTTACCTAGGTGGATGGAATGAATATTCACTTACAAGATCAAGTGAAAGACTCGACTAAGATTTTACGAGATCTAATCAAAGACTCAAATTGGAAGGGGATTTGTTTCATTTTTTAATGAGCTTGACATAGGAAAATAACCATGATCATGACACCTTGTTTCATTTTTAACGATCTTAACACAAGTAAAAGAACTTTGCTCATGGGAACCCATTTCATTTTTCAACGAGGTTGACATAGTAAAAGAACTATCCTCATGATCCTTGTTTCATTTTTTAATGAGCTTGACACAAGACAAGGAACTCTGTTCCATGGTCCTTGTTTCATTTTTTAAGGATCTTCACACAAGATAAGGAACTTTTCTCCACAGTCCTTGTTTCATTTTTTAATGAGATTGACACAAGACAAGGAACTCTGCTCCATGGTCCTTGTTTCATTTTTTAAGGAGCTTAACACAAGACAAGGAACTCTACTCCACAGTCCTTGTTTCATTTTTTAATGAGCTTGACATGATACAAGGAACTCTGCTCCATGGTCCTTGTTTCAGTTTTTAAGGAGCTTGACAGAAGACAAGGAACTCTACTCCACTATCCTTGTTTCATTTTTTAATGAGATTGACACAATACAAGGAACTTTGCTCCACGGTTGTTGTTTCATTTTTTAATGAGCTTGACACAAGACAAGGAACTCTATCCAAGGTCCTTATTCATAGACCAACAGAGGTCATGGATTACAAGAGGTTCTCATCATATGGGAGAACATCACTCTAGAATGGATACATATCCAGGGATGCAATGGAAAAATTGGGCTCCAATGCCCCCAATACATGCCGAACTACATCACCTACTAGATCATCAGTAGATGTGGGTATGGAACAGGTCACCACATAATTAACTTGTGGCGGGGGTGGTACTGCTTACATATAAGAACCATTTAGGTATGATGGTTTAGTGGGAGTTGATTCAGGACAAATGAATGTAAGTTGATCAATTATCACAATTCTTCCTTCAGGAAGGAAACACATCACTCAAAAGAGGGAAGAAACAAGGGCTCCCATGAAATAAACATAGTTACGGCCAAGGATTAGATTAAAATCCAAAGGGCCTTGGATAACTATAATTTCTATATAGAGAACCTTTCTTCCCAAAGTAGTAGGTAACTTAGGAAGGATCCCTAATGGTAGATTGGTTCCTCTATTAAAAGCTAACAGATTTTGAGTGACAGGAACAAGATGAGGATAACCTAAAGCTTTCCAAGCACTTGAGAACAGGATGCTAACAAATGCACCCTCATCTATGACTGTGCTAGGTATGACCATATGGTAAGCCTGTATTGTTATCTGGAAAGGCACATAAGATGGAAGACAATGTCTTCCCAGTTGACTCCAATCAAAAGAAGTGACTAAACTACTTGGAGAGGGTGTCGTAGGAACGTGAGAACTGCCCTATTTCTCTATGGGATCAGGAGAACTACTCTCATGCACCTTGGGAATAGGAGGATTTTCCTCTAGTTCATTTGAAACTGAAGAAACCAGAAGAACTTGAACAATATGAGGTTCACTTTCTACCAAAAAAGTACAGTGAACTGAAGGTGGAGTCAATTCTACCATTTTCTTGACTAATTGTTGGTCGAGAATGGACTCATGAGGCTCATTTTCAGAGAGAGTGGGGTTGACCAAAGATTGCTTTTGATCAATCACTAGATCAACTAGTGAAGGATCAGGGGAAAGGTTTCGATACTTAGTCGAAAGACGAGATTGAGAAGTTGTCAGGTTTTCCAACTCTTTGGAAGCTTCATCCATAAGAGGACAGAGGTGAATGAGATGATTACCTTCACACAACTTACAAGGAAATTTTAATTTTCCCTTTTTCCCATGAGCTTTACTAGTTGAAGTTTTATCACCAGCATGATCGCTAGAGATTGATGACAAAGGTCGATGTGAACCTGTGGACCACACTTCTAAGACCTTGGGAATACCAGTACAATTCTGAAGAAGTTGGTCACCCTTATATAACATGAAAGGGAATTTTACTTTCTGGGGCTCATTCGAATATTTTTCTTCATTAGTCGCATCCATAGAAATGGTTGCTTGGTTGCCCCCTTGCTTATTTTTCTTCTTCTTATTTGGCCTCTTCTTCTTCTTAGCTTCCTAATTACTAGAATCCATACTTTCACCAAGTAAAGAGGAAGAATAGGGTGAAGAAATAAGCAAAGAATGTGTTGGGTCAAATTTAGGATCAGCATGAGGTTGATGTCGTTCACGTGGAGGAAAAATCAATTGAAAAGTAGTTTGGACACTCAGAACTACTGAGGTCGAAAACAACCAAACTAGTAGACAAATGGTCGATCCACGAAGGGATAATGTTTTCCTTTTACCGAAAGAGGGAAAAGGACTAGGATTCCCATTAGAGGGGTTTCCTTGAATGGTAGACTTAGGAAATGTTGTCATTGGTATCAACCTAAGATCTAATAAGGAGTATTTCCATAGTGAATTAATTTTAGAATTTGAAAAAAAAACTTTTCCTTTTCATGTTTTAAGAGTCAATAAAAGGATGAAAAGGTGACTCTAGTCACTTTCATTGGTTTAGCGAGCTTGAAAGGACAAGTGCTTGATGAGCTCTTCAAGTTTAAGAAGTTAGAAAAGATCGAAATGACTACTCAGGATACTATAGGAAAAAGGGATTGCCAAGTAACTGTGAACTGCAATACACACCTTAGCAAATAAATTTACCAAGGACTTGGCGTACATGTAGGCAATCTCCCTAAATGTTGTTTTTGGTGTATCACAATTACAGGGCAAGAGACTGGGCTTCCTATGGATAAAGGTTTGCAACCTATGAGGGTCACCCTTTATATACTTCACGGAATGAGAAGCACAAGTTTGTGCTAGTGTTCTCTAATGCAAGAGTATTACAAACAACAACTGCTAAGTTTTATACACGTTGGAACACGTCTCTAACCTAGACCACTAAGCATGAACGTTAATGTTTCAAAAACTCCTTATTTTAAATTGATAGATTTTAAAGTTTATCTTCAATTATGTTTTGGTTTTAAGGCCTTGATGATGTCACTTGTTCCTAAACTACAGCTAAATGATGAAAATGAAATTTTCCACTTCAGTGAAAGCTAGACTAACCAAGGAAAGAAATTTCTATCAATAATGTATCAAACAAAATGCATCATGCAAAATGCCTTCCATTAACTTTCACTTTCATCTTCCAAATGCAATGCCAAAAGTAAAAAATATTTTCACTTTTCACTATCTTAAATGAAACTTTTTGAAAGAAAAATGATTTTGACTTTACTAAGATGCATTTATTTGAATTATTCTTTTCTTTCCATTTTGAATGATTTGATGCGCCTAATACAATTTTTAGATCTCAATCAGTAAAAAAACGTGATCTATTTTCAGTGATGAATCTCAAAAAATAACTTTTCAATGCAACTAATCTAATGCATTTTCACGAAAAGTAAATTTCGAAATACAAGCTAAAACAAATGCAAAATGATGTTTCCAATGATTTCCATAGAAAACAACACTCAATCAATCAACAAAACAAACATCTCAATGACACCAACAAACAAGAAGTGATGACCAATTAACTAGAAACCTTAGAACTCAATTAGATTTCACTTCAAATCCAATGAGACAAATTTTGCAAATTAACTAAGGAAATCAATCAAAACACTAACAAATCCAAGCATATAGGATGGGAAAAGACCTTAGGGGCCAAGACACAATGGATTTGAAGGAAGAACCCTAAAAAATTCTCACATTCAAGGATCATCGCTACTTTATATACCTAAAACTAGGATGATGGGTTTATCATCACTACTTTGCATAGGCAAACCCACGATGGTGAGGGCCATCATCACTAGTTTGTATAGAAAAAGTAGTGATGATTTTAGCACGACCAAACAATGAAAAATATTTTTTTCGTCGCGACTATACAGGTGAAAACTCGTGATGCCATCACGACTGCTAGAGCTAAACCTGTGATGGGCAAGGAATATGGGAAAAAACAAAAGGATTCCTAGAGGGATCGCGGAACAAGGGAAATTATAAATAGAGCGGGCCTCTATGAGGGAAAGTAGTTCTTTTGGAAGATGGAATGTAATGGGTCCTTAAAGAAATAGCTTGAAAGTGTCTATAAGTCTGAGTCAAGGGAGTAGGGTAGAAGGTAGAGGCTCTGTAGCTGTGCGCACAGAGGCCTGGAAAGTCCGCAACTATGTGCATGGACCCCTATAGCTGAGTGCGCATGGTGGATCTGGATGTATTGTTGAAGATTGATAATAAAGATAAGTGTCTTCTGAATTCTGTGTTATTTGCAATTTTACTCTTTTATGATAAACAAACTGTTATGATCTCAGCATTTGTTATTGTTGAATACATGTGAACTGGGTTAATCTTGATGCGCAAAGTAGCCAAAAGTAACAAATGTTTTCTTAAAGACCATTTTAATTGGATCAAACTAGTAATAAGTGATTCAATTTGTAATAAGCGCCCTAAGGGTATTCCGATCGGCACGGATTTGGCACAACATGAGTCTGTAGAAAAATGCACGAGCCCTAGACCACATCCAAGACATCCCCAAGGTGCAAAAACCTGGTTCCATCACCCTCCCCTGCTACCTCGGGTGAGACTTCAGTCTGCGCTTCACGGGCTATTGCCGAAAGGGCCAGTAGCCATGGAATTTGTTGGGCTAAATAATTCTTCTGAACCTGGGTCAAGCCCATATAAGCCAAAAAATGGTTCTGTTATCGGGACTAGGATCTGCCTAAGGGGTGTCTAGTGTGAAAGGCAGGGAAGCTAGAGAAAAGAGTGATGAAAGATCAGGACGATAGTAATAGCGAGTGCCATCTAGTTACCAGTATTCAAACGAGCAGGAAGTGAAGATCTAGAAAAGTTTTGGTTTGTATTGAATTCAGTATGGGATGTGCAGTAGTTCACAGATGATAATATCAAGAAAGTTGTCTTAGTCATCACACTACAGGATCGAGCACTAACATGGTATATGAAGTTTTTAGGCATCAACCTAACAGTGGGGATAACGGACATCCACACAGAATTAAACAAGGAGTTCAGTCGGCCAAAATCAGAATCAAAGTTAGCCGTAGGATTCAAAGAAATGACGATGATGCCTAGCGAGACCCCATGGGATATGGATCAGAGGTTGAAAAGCACTATTCGCGAGGCCAACATGACCTTGATGGATGCACAGCACTGCGCTTGGTTCATCGCATCACTAACGCCATATCTGAAGTCGGCCTTGTCACAACAGAATATCTCGACCCAAGCAGAAGTGCTAGAGGTAGCAATGCGACTGTACGAGACACCGGTATAGGCCCCAGGGTTGGGAGTTCAGTAAATCCAAGCGCAGGTCCAAAATTTGTGTTTAGAAATACAGAAGTTAAAACAAGACCAGGCACCGGAAGTTCGAGAAGAAGTCTGGTGCATCAAGTGTAGGGGCCAGGGACATGATAAAGACCATTGTCCAGTCACGGTGAATCTTGCGGTCATGAGAGGACAACCAATGTTGCAACCAGAGGCATAGGCAGGGCCAGGCGTGATCACCCCGCTCTAGTGTACAATTTGTGAAGTAGGAGGAAAACACAACATAGATAATTGCCACCCGTTGCTGAAATATAATCAGACCCCCGGATAGCTCTTTTGCAACTTTTGTAGATTGATGGGTCACTAGGAAATGGATTGTCGGATGTTGGTGGATCAAGCATCTGCCTACCAAATGCAGACTGAGGGGCGAGGTCAAGACTCAATTGCAATGTTTGCACGCGGTGGATTCTAAGGATGAGGTCAAGGACGGGGTGGAATGGGACCAGGAAGGGGTCGAGGATAGCTAATTTGCTACAATTATGGAGGACCAGGACATTACGCGTGGGATTATAGAAATCCAACTCGAATATCATGTCCCTACTGTGAGAAATTCGACAATGAACTGCTAGATTTCCCTATGCTACTAGCACAGATTTGTGAAAAAAGGACAGCACCTCCTATGACGATACAAAATGTGCAGGTGATAAGGTCCAAACTGTGCGATGAAGAATCTAAAGTAAATATGGTACTAAGGGGCAACGCAACCTTAAAAGGGGATCAGTCTGAGTAGTAAAAAGGTCCCTTCATGTTGACAACTTTTCTAGAAACCTGCATGAAGTTACTTCGCGATAATAGGGCAATGAAAGGACTACAGGAGGTAATTAACAAATACGCGTGATGGGGAGAACCTCACACAGTTCGATGAATGAGCAGCCATACGTTGGAGACCAGACAAGAAATGCGATTAACAGCGTGGATTGGCCACTATGAGATGGATCAAGTCATTCTGGACCTCAGCTCGGATGCAAACATATTGCCTAAGCAGACGTGGAAGTGTATTGGCAAGCCCCCACTCCAATGGTCTCCAATCTAATTATGGATGGAAAATCAGCAGAAGATCTTGCCCATGGGCAGGGTGCAAGGAATCACCATAGACCTAGATGGTGCGAGCACTAGAATGAACTTTGAAGTTATTGAGATAGTGGACGAAAAAATCCCATACCCCGCGTTGTTGGGAATAGACTGGGTCATCAACATGAATGGGATTATTAACCTCAAGCAGAGGAAGATGATATTTGAGAAAAAGTCTCGTCGCATAGTTGTTCCACTAGATCCAAACGAGGGACCCTGCAACACGGAACCTGTGCGTGACAACGATTAGGATGAAGCATTGGATTGCATCTACCAAATTGCTGCACAAAGGCCAATAAAGGGTAAGGTAATGGAGGAACCGAGAATTTCACAGGGTTACGCGGAACCATACACCAATGAGTCGAAGGAAGAAGACGAGCACTGGTGGAACAGAATGAACAGAGCAACTACTTTAAGCTGCAATATGCTGACAAAATCCATGTACTACGTTAAAGCTCAGGATCGTGAGCTTTCGGTGTGTGATGGACTCACAATAGTAAATGAATTCCTGGAGAAGTTTGAGAGTGCAATACCAGAATACCAGTGATTTGATGCACTCAAATGGGCATTGCGCATGACACCGGCATGATGGTGGGGTACCTTTGCAGATTGGCTAAGCTGTAAGTGCATGATGTAGATACAATTTGGGAATCCAATGCTCCAACTAATAGAGAAATATGGTGGACAAGAGAATCCGCACATACACCTGAGCAAATGGACCAAAGCCTATGGCGAGGAACCACAACTAGAATGGGTTCACCTATTTTATCATACCTTGGATGTCATCCCAAGGAATTGGTATACTAAAACGGAGCTCCAACATGGCACAGGGGAGTGGGATATCTTGTGTGAAGGATTTCTGTAAATATTTATTTTTGAGGATCAATAAATGGATAGAGTGGATGACGCATTAAAGCTAGTAAAGACATCAATTTTCATGATGCTGCCGGAACCAGAAGAAGTTGTGCAACCATACTAGTCGCGACAGCTGTGCTGGGCCTTGGAATGTTACAATGTAAAAGTAGAATGTGAGAGGATGATCCACGCGACATCAATATACCAGAATCTGAAGGAAGTCGAGAAGTGCACGGCCCTGAAATAGAACATCCAGACATTACAGTGCCATTAAAAAAGAAGCAAGTGAATATCGGAACAGAGGAAGAACCAAAGTATGCTACGCTTGGGGATTACTAGGACAATGATATAGTGGTCCAAGAGTATCGAGACCTATTCCCTACCAAGATTACGAAGCTGAAAGGGATTCGAGGCGAACTAGGCATGATGAAGATAACTTTGAAGCCTGATGCGAAGCCAATAAAGCAGTGACCTTACTGATTGAATCCAAAAAACAAAGCAAAAGTACGAGAAGAACTAGACAAGATGTTGGTAGTCGAGATCATTAAACCAGTCGAGGACTCCGATTGGGTAAGTTTGATGGTGGTAAAGGAGAAGAAGTAGAAGGGTGAAATCAGCTTTTGCGTGTATGTACAGAAACTCAATGATGTTTGTGTTAACGATCCATTTCCCACACCTTTTACTGATGAAGTCTTAGAAAATGTGGGCGGGCAGGAAGCGTATTCCTTTACAGATGGGTTCTTTGGATACCATCAAATCAAGATTGCACCAGAAGATTGCTATGGAATGGAGTTGTTTTCAGTATACGGTGATGCCATTTGGGCTAAAGAATGCGTCAACAATATTTTCCCGCATTGCGGTAGCTGCATTCAAGGAATTTATACATAAATTCTTGGAAGTCTATCTTGACAATTGGACCATCTTTGGCCTAGTTAAGAAACATACTCAGAGCTTACAATTAATGCTGGATACCTACCGTTGACACTAGATTGCACTCAATCTAAAGAAGTGTACGTTCCTTGTTCCTTTCGGGAACTTGCTGGGTCACATAGTTTGTAGGAAAGGCTTAATGGTGGATCCGACAAAGATCGTTGTCATATTAGGTCTACAAGCACCACACAGTGTCAAACAACTCTGCGCTACGCTAGGACACATGAGGTACTATTCGAAGTTCATAAAAGGTTACGCCCAGATCATGACTCCAATGGAACAATTGTTAAAAAAGGATGCCACGTATTGCTGGAATGAGGAATGTAACAAAAGCCTAGAATTGCTGAAGGAAAAAATGGCATTTGCCCCTATCTTGACCTTTCCAAAATGGGACGTGGAGTTCCATGTGCATGTTGATGCGTCGTGTATCGTGTTCGGAGCAGTACTTACTCAGGAAGGAGCAGAGGGAGTTGACCACCTGATTGTGTTTGCAAGTTGAGCGTTGTTGAAAGCTGAGAAGAATTACTCTACCACTGAGCGAGAGGGATTGCGTGGTGTACGCACTCCAGAAGTATCGTCACTATTTTCTTGGGGGAAATTTTAAGATGTATACTGATCACTCTGTGTTAAAATACCTAGTGAATAATCCTGTGTTGGGGGGGCACATTTGTCGATGGTTTTTGTTGTTTTATGAATATGCTTTTGAGGTTTTTGTAAAGTCGGGACATATAAATGCGGGTCTAGGCCACTTATCCCAGATTGAGACAAGCGAGGAACCCACGAATCTAGAAGAAGGACTCCCAGACGCGTAGTTGTATGCAATGTGCATTGCAGATGGCCACTTTGAAGATATAATCTAATTTTTGACTACCTACACTGCGCCGCAGGGGTATTCTGTGCAACAAAAGAAGGAATTGGTGACACAAGCAATAGATTTCACTATGATTGCCAGCCATCTCTACAAGATGGGCCATGATGAGATATTACGCAGAAATGTACCAGAGTTTGAGCGAGAACAAATCCTTGTCGAAGCACATGGAGGGGTTGCTAGCGGACATTATGCGGACCATGCCATAGCCCAGAAGGTTCTTCGCACCAAATTATGGTGGCCGACCCTCCATCAATATTCCAAAGCATACTGTCAGGCCTGCGATGTATGCCAATGAATAGGCAAGTCATCGCGGAGGGATGAAATGCCACTTCAACCACAGGTAATGCTATAGCCATCCATTTTAGAAATGGGCGATTGACTTTGTTGGGCCTATTGAACCGCGAGGGAAGATGGGCGCGCGCTATATTATCATTGCGACCAAATACTTGACCCGATGGGCAGAATCACAGCCAGTTAAGGATTGCACAGCCATGACAGCGGCAAAGTTCTTGTTCGAGAATGTGTTAACCAGGTTTGGGTCCTAAGATTCTCATGAGTGATCGAGGAACACATTTTTTAAATGAAACCATCAACGCGCTCACTGAGGAAATCCAGATATATCACCAACAGAGCATGCTATACCATCCGCAACCAAATGGGACCATTGAGGCATTCAACAAAATTTTGGAAATAACGCTGACTAAGATCTGCAATGCACAACGGAATGATTGGGACTTGTGCATCTCTGTTATGCTATGGGCATACCGAACCACGTGCAAAAAGTTGACAGGCCAAACACCGTTTCAACTAGTCTATGGTAAGGAGGACATGATGCCTGTGGAATATATCGTGCCTAGTCTAAAGATTGCAGCTACTACAGGAATGGAAGATCATGGGGCCTTGGAGAAAAGGTTCGTACAACTCGACGAGTTGGAAGAAGAATGATTTCTGGCAAGATTTCATCAACAGGTACAAAAACAGCGCGAGAAAGCATGGCATGATCGCTATATCAAGGTGCACATGTTCAAGAATGATGATCTCGTGTTGTTATATGACAGTAAGTTCGAGAAATTCCTAAGTAAATTCTGCATGTTTTGGTTGGGACCTTATGTCGTTAGAGGAGTAACTTATCGAGGCGCAATTCATCTGCTAAGCTCAATGGAGACCCCTTCCCGGGAAGAGTGAATGGCAGTTGCCTGAAACTCTATACAGACGACTGACCGCCTAACTAACTATCCTAAGGAGAGTCTCACCACTCCGCCCAGTTGAAAGAGAGCGAGGGACGATAAAGCATGCTAGGGGAAAGATGCGTGGGTATCAAGGTGCACATACATTTGGACAACAATCAAGGGCATGGTTCCGTGGACAAAGCCATGTGGGTACGTTGTTCCAAGGAATGATGATTGTTAATACCACTATTCATGACAAGAGGGTTGCATTATCGCAAAAGGGAGCGGGCAGCGAGCAATTAAGAGCAATAGTATGACCCATATATGAAATCATTTGCCACAGATTTCACATGGGAAGGTTACACGATCTGGAATGAGCAGTAATCCGAGTAGTTGAAGTTCGCAAGGCTTATAAATCACCATGGGGAATCCGCTGAGCAGCCTATGCTTTGGAAATACAGATGGAGTTGTTCATCATCTCTGTACCAGGAATGCACCCGAAGGTAGTAATCTGGCCGAGGGAGGAGCAGGACTCTCTAAGGAGTCAGGTATTGACAGTTGTAGGTATCCCGCAGGCTGTAGCATCGCTAGCAGGGGATGTATCGAAAAAAATGGAATGCGAAGTAGAATTGGTCTGGATGTCGTCGCCCCGCCTAGGGGCAACATGGCGCACTACAACGAAACAATAGAAGGATGGATAGATGGCAACCATGGGTGGAGATGCAGTCCATAAGTCACCTCTAATGGTTCTTGACGATTGGGATCTTGCGGACAATAGCCAAGGTCTTGCAGAATTGCAATACAGGTTGAAGTAGATGGTGCGAAGAGAAGATACCATGCTCGAAAAGGGCTACGGTGGTACCAAGAGGTCTCATATGCAGCTCCCCCGCTCATGCTAAAATCCTAGAAGGCGGTGTTCTGCGTTAACCGAGCAAAGAAAAATGAGTATCATTGGTTGTGAGATGTGGTAGAAACGCTGAAGCAGGAGATGGATGAAGCGTTGCAGGAGACAAGCTAGGAGCAGCTAGATGATGAGTGCCACTCATTGGGAGGCGAACCATGACACCAAGGCAGAGAATCTAGCCATGCCAACAAGTGACTCGGGATGAGTCACGATGATTGTGTTGGGGGACTGTTGGGTAGCGCAAGCCCCGCGGAATGAGTATGGGGTGCGAAACCAAGAATTGTGGGTAATATTAGGGTAAAAGACTCCGCGAAAAGCGCGGATCACAGACTATAGTAGGTTGAGTCAAAGAGTAGTCTGCCCAAAAATAATGTAAATAAATAGTAATAGAGTTGGCCCACGGAGAGATCGTGGGCCAAGGGAAAGTATAAATAGAGTGGGGCTCTATGAGGGAAAGTAGTTCTTTTGGAAGATTGAATGTAATGGGTCCTTAAAGGCAATAGCTTGAAAGCTACTGAAAGTCCGAGCCAAGGGAGTAGGGTAGAAGGTAGAGGCTCTGTAGCTGTGTGCATAGAGGCCTAGAAAGTCAGCAACTATGTGCGTGGAACCCTACAACTGAGTGCGCAACGTGGATTTGGATGTATTGTTGAAGATTGATAATAAAGATAAGTGTCTTCTAAATTCTGTGTTATTTTCGTTTTTACTCTTTTATGATAAACAAACTATTATGATCTCAACATTTTCTACTATTGGATACATGTGAACTGGGTTAATCTTGATGCACAAAGTAGCCAAAAGTAATAAATGTTTGCTTGAAGACCGTTTTAACAGGATCAAACTAGTAAATAAGTGATTCGATATGTAATAAGCGTGCTAAGGGTATTCCGAATGGCACGGATTTGGTGCAGTGCGAGGCTACAGAACAGTGCGCGAGCCCCAAACCACATCCAAGACATCCCCAGTGTGTGGAAACCTAGTTCTGGCACCCTCCCCTGCTACCTTAGGTGAGACCTCAGTCCACGCTTCACAGGCTGTTGCCGAAAGGGCTGGTAGCCGCGGGATTTGTTTGGCTAAATAATTCCTCCGAACCTGGGTCAAGCCCATATAAACCAACAAATTTTCTTTCCACTATACTATAGGCATTATTTTATTCCTTTTCAAGCTTTAAATATGAAGAAGACAAAAAGATTATATATTCCAAAAAGAGCGGGAATGGGACATTTACTTCCATATTTGATGGAAAAAAGAGTCAGTTATGTCACCCTTGAACAAATCACTCAAAATAGGTCTTTCCTTCATTGGGATGGGACTTAGTTTGACTTTAGGAGAGCTATAACCTTGTTCTTGAGTCAATCCTCGTCCATTTTCTTATCTCTTCCATTCATATGGAGAGTTTGTTAATGCCTCCTACATTACAAACTTATACTAAGTTATTTTATGTTGTCATATAGTCATATATGAGTCGTGATTTTTTTTAAGGGAAGTCAACCTGTGTTAGCCATTCTATGGTGTCCCTTGAATCATTTTCTATTGGCCATCCCTGGTCTGTCAAGTTATATTCAGTATCACATTAGCTATTTGGTCATTTACTCATTTTGGTTAAGAAGGTCTCCATTGAATTCTTGTTGGTGACTCTGCTCTTATCGACTTTGACAAATTTCTATGAGAGTGGGCCTAAATCCACACCATGTCCTTATTAACATCATTGACAGGTGACCTTATGCTCAGCATAGATCAATATCATGGGTTTTTGACTGAGTGGTTTCCCTTGTGTTCGTCGTCAGCTTACATTATCACACATTGGGATTCGTGCAATACCTTGGTTTCCATTTGACCCTATTGGTGGATTCCTTGCCTCTATGTCAGCTTTCATTATTCTTTGGTTCAAAGGGTTTCTTTTGTGTGCTAGACACATCTTGTGTACAGTAGAAACGTACTTTAGAATGGTTACTTCATCTCTTTTCATCCGATTTCTTCCAATTTATTAGCCTATAGGTAACACTCATGCTGGTTGATGTGGGATGCCTTGATGCCTTCCTTCCAGTAGATATTTTCCCATCTACTCCATCTCATTGCTCTGGGAACAAGATCTAGAGTCCTTTTTTCAGTACCTTAGGTTTTGCAGTCATCAGTGGCAAACTCCTTCAATATCGAAATTCAAAATACATCAATGTCTCATGATTAATAGATTCTCTCAAGTCTTCAACTTCAACACATTTATTCACACTTGTTAGATTGTATTGGGGTACCTTGACTCTCATCATCATTATCGATGAGTTGGCTCACGTTTATTAATGGTATACATTAATGATTGGTAGTCAAATGATTTATCACATGGTCAACTTCAGCTCATTTATTCCCATAATGTAGAAATGTACCATCTACGATTAGTGAAGACCTTAGGTTGTGTCAGCATCATGGTTCACTTGTCAGTTCCTTCAGTTTTCTTCTAGTGCTACCAGCTACCCTTATATGTTGTAGTTCATATTAGCGACATTCTATATGTTAACACCCAAGTTTTATGTAGTACCACTATTCCAACTATCTGACATGGTACTATAATGAGGATCATTTTTGAAGCATCAGTGATTATACATTCTTCGAGCAACATTCATTATTTTTCTTCCATATGTGATATTGAGACATAGTTTTGTTGTGTTCCTGTCAAGCTATGATTGAGTGATCTACTATATATTCTGCAGTCTTCTTTGTAAACTTATGTATACATGATGGATCCACTTTGTACTTGATTAGCATACATGCTTTACCATTTCTGAGCATGGGTATGCGTGCCTCAGATATGAGACATTTTTTTGATTCCTTCTATAGGTATTCAATAGGCTAGAATATGGCAATCTCCTCTCAGGTTGTCAAATGACCTCTCTTTGTACTTAATACATTTTAGCCATCATGTACCCCTTCAACCTCATATATTAGGGGACATCTGTTATAGCATCATTCAAAACTCTTGTAATTATGATGCTCTGATATGGCCTTGGGAATCCCTTTCCCATTCAAACTTGATCATTTATTAAAAAATAATATTTTCACTTCTATATGCAACTCTACCCTTAGAAAATCATGTACACACGTGGGTACCATAATATACAACTCATTTACATAATTTAAAATATGAAAATACAAAAATATTTTCTATTTTTTCGGTTAGGGTTTACGGGTTTCATTGAAATTCCACCTACATGAGCCTATGGCCTAACTAAATCAATTGATTTATGGTGGAACTTATACACCTCATGGGAAGGCCTAAATCATAGAAGGAGATAGGATATCGAAATTATAACCCTTTTTTCCTTAGATCAAGTCTAGTTTTCCCCGTGCCTCCTGCACTCCAAGTCATAGGAAACCCTTGTTTCCTTTCAGAGATGTTCATCTTCCATTATATGACATCCTTTTTCACATGCTTGACAGGTGATCTTTGGTGCATGGGTTGGACGGATACAGAGGAGGGTTTCATTGGTGTCGTGGTCGGATCAAGTTGTACCCTTCAACTCCTATTTGTTGATATCAATAAAGAAGCTCTATCTTGTTCCTAAAATGTTATGATATGATGTTTTTATGATTAATGTCTAATATATCATGATTTATATGTTGATTCTTGATGTTCTAACATGTTTATTATGCATTCACTTTGAACTACTTACTATGTATATGCTTCTTTGAATTGTGTTGCAATTCTGATCACTTTGGAGGAAGTAAAGGGTTTGGACCCTACAGGCTTGACATCAAACGTAGCACCTATGGGTACTTATCTCAAACCCTACTTTAGTAGTTTTAATAGTTTTCTTGCTTGAATATATGCTTCTTGTTGATATTCCACCTTCGATCTATTGAGGTTTTAAACCCTTACCTTAGGGAAGTTTTCCTGCCAATAGTATCTCATTTGCATACTTTCGTTGAGACGCAAATAGTTCCCCATCACCTTGCCATACTTCCAACCTGAAGAAGTAGTGCATGAGACCCATGTCCTTCATTTAAGATTCCCTTCAAATGTTCTCCTTGCAAGGTTCAATCAGCCTCTCATCACTAGTAAAAATAAAATCATAAATATATAAGAAAATAATAAGAAATTTACCTTCTACTAATATGTGATAGAGGTTTGCATCCACTTCACTTTTGGTGAAGCCCAAACTGGTGAGATAATTGTCGATATTGGGGTACCAAGCATGAGGTGCTTGTTTGATATTTTACAACACTCGCTAGAGTCTTCACACATGGGACTCTCAACAAAATGTATCAAATCCTTCTAGTCATTCGATGTACACCTCATCCTCAATAATTCCATTGAGAAATGTTGTTTTTACATTCATCTGGTGGATCTTCTACCCCATCTATGCAACTAGAGCAATAATTTCTCTAATGGATGACTACCTTGCTACAAGAGCAAAGGACTTGTCATAGTCAATTCCCTCAACTTGAGAGAATCCTTTAGCCACAAATCTAGACTTATACTTCTCTATTCTTCTACCTTTTGCATGTTTAAGCTTGAAGATCCATCTCAAACCCACAACTGATTTATCTATTGGTTTTAAGACCACTTCCCCAACATTGTTCTCTACAATGGATTCACATTCCTCCACCATTGCATCAACCCATACAAGTTTCTTTATTTCTTCCTCAAAATAGGATGGCTTAATCATTAGAGCCATGTAGCTAGTGTACCATTCAGGCGACCTTCTCTGTCTGCGCAAATTGGAGGGAGCTCCCATATTCTCCCTCGCGTTCTACACAAGTCTATAAACTTCACTAGTTCTTTTTCATCCTTATCTGGATGGTTCTTCTTGAGTGGATGTCTCCACTCTCTGCTTCTCAATTTGTAGTTGCACCGCAACTTCCTAAGGCTCCTCCTTTGGAACTAAAGGGTCCTCTTATGGTGGGATCTAAAGCTACCTCTCAAGAGAGCATTACATTGCTTTCTCATCATCAAACTTTACATCCCTTCACACAAATATCATTCTAAGGGATGGAAAGTACACACGGTAGTTGTGAGGAGTTATGTATAAAAAACAAATACCCCAAACTCTATTGTTGGCTCAAGCATATTCATTGATTCTTTGGAGACATGGAAATAAACAAAGGCTCCAAAAATCTTGAAGTGCAACACATCCAGCTTTCTTCCCAAGGAAGTATCCTGCGGTATAATCATGCCAAGAATTCGATGAGGACTCTAGTTCAACAAGTAGATTATTTTATTCCATGCCTCAGCCCACAAATGCAGAGGTGGGCCTTGGTCATGTAACATAGCTCTTGTAGCTCCCACAATGCTACAGTTCTTTCTCTCAACCACCTCATTCTATTGCGGGTGTGGGGTGTTGTTAGCTGTCTTTGAATTCCTTATTTCAAATAGAAAATTTTTAATTCATTTAAAACATAATCACCTCCATTATCACTGCTCAAATACTTCACCTTCTTGTCGGTTTATTTCTTAACTAATGCCTTGAATTATATGAACTTGGAGAATGTCTTATCTTTCTTCTGCATGAATAAGATCCAACAGTTCCTTGAGAAGTTATCAATAAAAATTACAAGATATGTGCATCTGATAGTGGAGGCCATCAAGAAAAGTCCACAGATATCAGACTGAATCCTTTCTAAGCTTCCATGTGTTTTTTTGTCTCGATCATGGAATGTGGATTTTGAGTACTTCCCTAAAGTAAATCCTTTGCATATATACTGCTGCTAAATTTATCCTTTAGGGAGGCTAATGGTTATTTACTACATAATATTCAAGGAGCCATGATGCAAATAACCAAGTATGATGTGCCAAAGTTCACTGACATTGCAGTTTTGCACTTTCTCCACCTTAGTGCTTAATGTAACACAATCTTCCACTTATAGATTATACAAGTTCTTCACATGAACCATGATCTACTTCACCTATCTCATGTCTATGTGTCTCATGAATGCTTTCCCTTTGCTGAAATTCACATCATAACCATGGTTTTCCAAAACTGCAAAGAGATGAGATTCTTCTTTAGGCTTGGAAAAAACATGACATCCTTGACTCTAGGGGGGAGCCTGACTCCCTCTGAAAGATGATTGTACCAATCCTAATCCTATTGTACCTTTTGTCATCCCCAAAATCGATGTGCATCTCGAGATCTTTCTCGTCTAGGTCACTGAAAAAGTCACTACACCCTGTTATGTGGAATGAGGCACCATAGTACAAGTATCACACACTCCCCATAACTATGCTATCCATGCATGTAATGAGGGTGAATTCAAGTTCGAACTATGAAGCCAAAACTTCACCTACTTCTCTTCCTGAGGTCTTCTTGCTTGACTTTTTGCGTGGATACTTCATGAAATAGTACCCAAATTCATGGAAATTGAAGAATTGAAATTTTGGTAAATATTTCTTCTTGCCCCCTCAGCTAGAATCTGGTTTGGTTTCAGATTTCTTCCATTTTCCATTATTTTTGTTTCCAACTAATGCAAAGTTTTCTTCATCCTCTCCCTTGGATGAAGTTCCATCTCTAGTATTCTTCCTAATTTCCTCTTGTACCAAATAGGACCATAGACGTTACCAGTTTTGTAGTTTCTCGCTCTCGTTCACTGAATCTTGGTAGTTATGACAGCTCTCGGGAAGCCCTATAAGGGCTAGGTTTACCAAGTCATCATCTGAAACAGTAACACCAAATTGTACAAACTCATCACAAACTTGTGTGAAATTTCTCATATAATGTTGTATAGTGTCATTCTTTTGCATCTTGATATTTCAAATTCTATCCTTGAGCACCACTTTCCTATGGTCGTTTCTATTCTGGAACAAGTCTGTCAGTTCCTGCAAAATTGCATAATGAGTTTCTTTCCCACTGATATTTGTGACAATGTGGTCTCACACTGCCTCGAAGACTATTCTCCTCGCCTTGGCTACAATTTTCTTCCATTGGGCTAGGTTCTAGGCATTATATTCCAATGGTTTCAACATCTCTCTTGATTTATTCTAGCAAGCCATTGTCATCCAACACTGCCTCCATACGATCCTTCCATGAAATGAAATTTGAGCTACCTTCCAAGGCATACTTTAGTCTCAGTCCATTGAAGGCCATTCTCCCAACTCTGAAGAGATCCTGCTACACTAAAGATGCAAGTTCGAAGCTCCTGAGAAATAACTTCAAAATTGTTGTTCTAATGTGAATCCTGCTCTGATACCATGTAGAAATTATGGTGTAGATTTTCAACTGCTCATGAAGTTTTAATCCAAATCACAAGACACAAACCTAGTCTACTACTCTGTGAAATTCAATTCACCATTTAGGACATCAATCACAAACATACAATGAGAAACAAAACATATGCATACAGTATTTTTCTAGGGGAAAGAAATATGTTGAAAACCCTATGCTTGTTTTCATTAATATGATGAATAGAGATGTATTACAATTGCTTTGCTCAACTAAGCACAAGCTACAAGTGAATAACCTATCTCTCTGCTCACTCAGAAGCTTTGACCCAGACTTAGTCAATTTTTGCCTCTGCTTGAGCCCCTATTTCCTTGCACAATTCCTTGAGAAATTAAGCCCATTTTATTTAGGAAATTCCTCAAATTGATTGCACAATCCCCAAGGTTGATCATCTGACTACATGCAACACCTGTACACTCAAGGCTAGTATACAATTGATGTTACACTAAGAATCTCTACCAAAGCTGAGGAACTCAAATTCTTCGCATGCATTAGCTATTTTGGGTTGATTGATTAGTTAATTCAATGGTCACTGAGTTAGACTAAAGTCTCACTGCACAATTGACCTTCCACTAGTTCCGCCAACAATTAAAACTAGTTTAACTGAAAACAACTTGAAATAATTCACCTTGATTGCTACAAATTAGCAATCACACATGCTTAACTAAACTCTAACTCCTCCAACTTGAATTTACTGAGTAAACTGGGTGACACAAGCCATGTCACACAAGTTAATTGCATCCAAGTTGTTTGCTAATGTAGAAATTCAAATTTTCTCATGAAGACAAAATCAAATTGAGAAATTCTTGTTGCACTTTCCAACAACATCTTCTGAGTTTTGATGCCAACAACAAACTGAACAAACACAATAATAGGTAATTTATTGATATCTATAATGTTTTAAACCACAAGTAACTAAATAGGTATATCTATTTTTACTTTTAATTACATTTGGCATTTGTTTACATTAGAAAATATTTTAATTTATATTAAAAAGGCATGTGTCAATTGGAGATTGAGCACAAAAGGAATTATACATCTCCCTCACAATAGAGTGTAGAATGTGTGTCTCATCCCACAGTAACCTCAAGGACATTGAGAAAAAAAGTTTTCAAATTTTATGAAAAATAATATTCAAAATAATATTACCTTTTAATTTAATAACTTCTTATAAATTTTTAAAAATATAAAAATAATTTAAAATAATTTTTGTAAAACACAAAAATAACTTTTCTAAAATAATTATTAACAAAATAAAATAATTAATTATAATTAAAAAATAAATATAATAACAATTAAATTTATAAATGATAAGATATTAATACCATTAATTATAAATCTTTGTCCATCAAATCAATAATAATCATACTTTAAATTTGGAAATTTTTAATACTACTCAAAAAAAATATTTTATTTAAATAAAATTTCTAAAATAATTGCTAACAAAATTGAAGAGTAATAACAATAAAATTATAAATGATACTGATATTTATACCATTAACCTTAAATAGTAATAACAATTAAATTTATAAATAATACTAATATTTATACCATTAACTTTTAATTTTCTTTTGTCAATCTAAAATAATCGTGCTTTAAATTTTAAATAAAAATTTGAGTAAAAATAAACAGAAAATCTTAATTGACTTACCGTGAGTAAAGTGAGTGAGAACGTAAGATTGTGGAAGTTGTTAAATTTATATAAAATCTTTTATGATGACACCCATGTCTCTATACGCATAATTCGAGTCTTTAACTAACATTACAGTGTTTTTCAAGTAGCTTCCTCAACCATTTGGTTGGTGTATTTATGGATTTGAATGGTACCGGTGGTGCGGCGAGGCCACTGTAGCCAGGTAGGTTGAATTGAGTTCCATGCCTCGAGTTCCTCATTAACAACGCAGGGACCATGATAAATGTCAAATTTACAATGGACAACTTTTAACAATGGACATGATAAATATTTCCTAATGTCTCAAATATAATAGTGTAACGTACAACGTTATGCTTTCTATTGATTAGCTAGTGGAGAATGCAGATGAGTGTATGGTTCTTAATAATGATACCTTGTATGGCATTTGCTTCAGGATTCCTAGGTGTAAGTAGCATTGTATCTCACTTTATTTCATTCTATAGTTACGTTCTAGGGTTTATAAATAGGTTAATCGAGATTAGGGTTTAGTGTTTGTAGATGAGTTAGTTGGGATTAGGCTTTGTAGATGTCTTATCTGGGTTTTTGGATTTACAGTCGAAGATTTGAACCATTTAATCTATGCGACCATGATAGAAGTGACATGCTACCTGATATTTCCTGGGTATTTGAACTCGAACTTGAGGAAGGTTACAATGAACTTGCTTCCCTTACCCCATCTTCATTTATTCACGGTGTGATTTGTTCCCCTGACCTCTTGAGATTCCTAGTGGTACATAGTACTTTTCGTTCCAAAGATCACGTAGAGGATTTGGGACTCCAAGAACATGATATGTGTTGCAGATCCTCGACACGGAAGGTACATCATGACATCCACCATGTTCAAAGGGAAGATGAGCACTAATGAAGTGGATGAGAAAATGAACAACATGCAAAACAAGAACTCCTCGTACTTTATGGAGTGGATGCCCAACAATGTGAAGTCCACAGATACCCTTGACTGGGTTGAAGATGGCCATTTTTAACTTCTCAAAATACTAGTGATTTGGGTGCACAGGGAATTCAAGCCTCGCAATCTCCTAGTGGACACGAAAAGGGGATCATAAAAATAGCAGATCTTGGTCTCCCATCCACCTAGTTCTGATTTTCAAAAAAAAAAATGAATTCTCGATGAAACACCAGTATATCTTATAACGATATCAAGTTGATGTAGTTTATACTTCATATGAAGGAAGTTAGGCGAAGATTTCTGATCAATGTGCAAAATAGGAGGGAGCAGTAGGAGTTTGTAAAGGAGCGATGGAATCCACTTTTGCAACAATGTAAGTTGACTGTGTCTGGGTTTTGTACTTGTACGATGAAATATAGCACGCATGAATGCCCATTTGACCAAATTGTTGAAATTCATCAACTATATATATTCTTATCGAAAAAAATAAACTAATTCATTTTCTCCTTAAAGGATATGAGAAGTCTGTGTAGTCCTTCAAGTATGATTAGTTTGACACATTTTTTCTATTTACTAGTCCATGTCCTACATTCTCCTTCAAAGTCTTGTATTTTATCAATAATGTGTACTATTCGAAAGTCTTATTGTAGGTAGTATGAACATGTGCAGTTCTATTATTACACTCCTTTCGCCTAATTGAAGGAGGGGCTAAAAAAAATCAACCTTTTATCTCTCTTAGGGTTATTCACTTAAATTAGTAATTCATTTCACTAAACCAATAGTAAGAAGGGAATGCTCGGATTTTATTATTTGTCTGTGGATTTTTAAGGATATATTTCGATCAAAACAAGATAAAAAAAAAAATATGAATTAGAAAGACACGCTATGTCTCAGTGGCCTCAAATATTAGAGCATAAATATTTCCCTAGAGCTAGGGAAGAGATTTTTAAGTAGTAAATGATTATGGAATGTATCAGGAAAGGATCACATTTTGGGAGAAATTATAAGTATGAAATTTTTAATCACTAGCGCTCTAATATTAGGAGGAGACCTCAATATTACAACCAAATAAACAGAGAAATGGGGAAAGGTGGTTGGATCTGGAAGACTCTTTGCACAGTTTTGAGGAAGACGGCCTTATTTATTTTGAGCCCATCAAGACATATTCAACTAGAGAAAATGAAGGATTGGAAAGGAAAGGATAAATAGAAGCTAGATATATTCCTAGTGTTTGAAGTAGTGATGAGCAACTATGAAATAACTAAATCATAGATTGAGGTGAGAGGGGATTCATATCATTTGTTAATTATGTTTTAAATTGAGGGGACAAAAAGCTTCGTAGTCTTTTCAAATTCAACCCAAGGTGGTTCGAATATTAAGAGTTCATAATAAGCCCATTATTCCTTTCAAATTCAACCCAAGGTGGGTGGAAGACGAGGGGTTCATAAACCTTGTACATGCAAACTGGGTGAGGTACAATGACAATTCAATGGAGTTGACAAGTATTCAATTTGTTGTTGATTTAAAAAGAGTCAAAGGGTTTGTATCAAATTGGGATCATGATGCAACACTATTAAAAAAGTTATCAGGTTATAGTATGCCTTAGGAGGATCTTCATTTATTAAAAGAAATTATATGTGGATCTTGTCTTTTGCAGGGAGAATACAACACAATCCCTGTTGAAGAGATTTGCATTAATAATAAAGTGTAGGGTTATCAAGTGACGAGTCCCTTTGCAGTGTCTTTGGGTGTAAGGAAAATGAATATTTTTAGATAATGGTGAGTGTTGCACTATATATTTCAAGTATGGATAAGGCCTCACAAGTTGCAATCGCTCTTTTCTAGTTCTTATAAAAGAGTATTGCACTTTCTACATGTGATTTCTAAGTTTGATTTTTTAGTGCTAGGTATTAATATTAACAAATATTGGATCAAATTCATCCATGCAGCTGCAATGGAGGCTCATTTCTTTCCCATCCAACTTTTTCTTTTTCATCCCTAGCAACTTGCAGGACTAGAAGCAATTAGGAACCCACATCATGCAAGGGCTATGGTGGTAGAGGTACTCTTACTATAGGCTCATGAGATGAAGGGCCTTCACAACTAGTTCTCGAATGCTAGAACTTATTTCCTTGCACATCTCACTCAGTTTTGGATCCCAACATGCCAATACTATTGTGCCTCAACCATTTGTCATTGAAATAGACAATCGACATTCAATTGTGGAAAATCTTGGAGACAAAGAAATTGTGAAGCATGTTTTCAAGATTTTTTGACATAATTTATCAATATCATCATCTCCAAAAGTTGATGTATATTTACTTAGATCAATATAGTTTTGGATATCTCTTGAAGACAAATTATATCTAAATGAAAAATGTGTGGATGTTCTTCCTATAACAACTTATTTTTCTTTCTTTATATTTATTTTCAAAATTATGTCCAACTTTTATATGATCAGTAGTAACATTTTCCGAGAGTGTTGTACCCCCTCGGTTTTTCCTAAAATTGTTGTCTATTGTAGAGGGTTTTTTCTTCATGAGCTCAAAAATGAGCATTTTTTGTTCATGAGGAATTTTTATTCAGATGGGGGCTATCCTATTTGGAGCATTGGATAAAGAAAAATGATGGAGAAAGGGAAGGAAGAAGAAAACATAAGAGGCGATGGAATGTGGGCCTCCCTCACTTTAAATTTAAATTGGTTAAACAATGATTATTTTCCAGGTAGATCCTCATCCATCCCAAAGCAATCTCACCGCAGAAAGAGCTCTAGAAGGGTAACAAGGGTGGTATTTAAGTAAACATTTTCCCCCAGAAAGTCAGAGTCAACACAACACCCATCATAGGTCAACGACTACAATGGACTCCAGGGGGTCGAGCCTTATCTCGAGGCCCACCCAAGCACCCCATTGAAGCAATACATATGGGCCCACCAGCTATCGGGTCAACATGGTAACTACATCAACAACAAGGACAACCTCCAGGCAAGCGTGGCAGGCGAGCGAGAAAACATTTAAGACATCATCCTTCTCTCTTTCTCTCCACCCAATCCAACTTTTTCTCATGTACCCTCCACATAATTTCTTAATATCTTCCTTTTCCTGCCTATAAACTCCCATGAATTGACCACAGATATTCAATTTTACTTATTTCAAATTATTTTGTGTCTTACCACTTCGCCTGTTCACAACTACATTTTCCCGACTGTCAACCAACGTAAGGACCTCAATGCGCCCACAACCTCCAATTCTCTCCATCTACTAGGTAATTCACAATCTCTCTATCCTTTAACAAATTGTTACCATGCTCAAATTAAATAAGGTATTTCCAAAAAACTCGAAAAAACAACAACAAAAATCCTCAGGCCACACCGAACCCTTCATGGACACAGAGGGGGGTATTCATGATTCCTTTTTCCCTCTAAACCTATCAGACCTTCATTTTGAATTCTATGGATGCTACATGGACAAGGAAGACCCCTTTCAAGTCATTGAGTCAAGACTGTATCACCTAGTTAGCCCAAAAATATACCTTTTCCGAGAATTCATATATTAGCTTATGGCCACCTACTTCAAAGAGAAGAATCGTTTTGTTTCCTCCACTCAGAGAAAATTTTGGAGGACAACCAAAAATTGATACACAATGACTTCATTTATATGAAATCCCAAAATTTTGAGAATTTTACATAGACCACAATCTTCTATGATTACATTGGGCTCTCAGCTAGAGAGAAACATGTCTTTCTCCAACTGATTATGGCCCCAAATGCACAATTTCCTACCAGCTCAGACACCCTTCCCATTTCCTTGTTTTCAAAGTCTTTGCAGCCCATTTTTTCTATTATCCTATTGTTGTTTGGTGAGGATGAGACAGTAAATGTCTCCCAAGCAGCCTTATGGCTCTTACTCAAGATGATGAAGCGAAATATTGTCTTTAACTTTCCTTCTTTTCTGGATGAATCTATAAATTTCCATACTAAACAATTCTACCTAGCCTTATACTTTAGGTACTACTCCATAATGGTTTATATATTCATTTACACACATGTTGAGGAATTTTATTACCTAGGCCTCAACGTTGTAGACTCCCATAAACAAAGAAAGTATGTGGTTGACTGGGACAGTTCCCTAAAGAAGAAGCCCAACAATGAGGGTTTTCACACTTTATCTTTATTTTCATGGCCACTTCTTATTAAATTACCAACAAACACTCCCCTCCTAGATTCTTACACCAACAAAGGAATTTTTCAACTCAATAAGGATGCTAGGATGGGTGACTGGTACTTGTTTGGAGACTACTTTGAAATCATGGTATATGGGTTTGAGTTGCCTCCTCACCAGTTGCCTATATTCATTCCCATGCGAATTTTTTCCTTGGATTTCATCAAGCAGAGCCTAAACACTGACCAAATCCATTTTGTTCCTACTAAAAGTGAGTATATCTTCAAGTTTCCCATGATTGTAGGTGCCTTTGTTGTGAACTCCAAACAAGATTTCCAGTAGGTTGAAATTATGTTAAAGGAATTGAACTTTGAAATAGGAGAGGTGTGGCATTATGATCCTCATGGTATTATTTCTATTAGAAGGAAATACATTAATGCCTCTACCTATGAACATGAATATAAACCATAATTAGAATGGAAGGCTAATCTTGATTCATGGCCCATCAATAAAGAGATGGAAATCAAGACACCAAGCACAAAGGAAAAATAACATAAGGGTATTTTTCAGGCAAGAGATACCGAGATGGATGATGCATCCTCTAACAATAAATAAAATCTCCAAGAGTAGACAAAAGTGGAGATTGAGGTCGAATTGACCAATAAGAACCTAGACTAGCCATGCTTCTAAGTGCATTTAGAGGATCCCCAACAAGCTTCCACCTCTAGTTCAACTGAGATAGAAATCATGGGTTCAATTGAAAGCACATCAATAGTAAGCCCTAAATGGGAGGAAGGGAAGCTAACAGAGGAAAGGAACAAGAAATTCAGGGATGATATGTTGTCATAGTTGGCCTCCCATTCAGTTCCATATCATACTAGACTCTTGGTTGCCATGGACTTGGAAAGAAATCATATGATTTTTTCATTGTATCACCCTTAAGTTCAGTCCCTCCCCTTTGGGCTCCAATTTATAACAATGGACTTTTATTTAGATGTGACTAGTGTCCCCGTGTAAGATAAGGTCAATTTACATAGACAAGTAGAGGAGATGATCTATAGTGAGTTAAAAAAAGGAGCCTTAACCATCATCAAGGTCGAGAAGTTATTAGAGAAGGAAGCTACTAAGATAAAGCAGGAGAAGGTTAACTCAAGATCCCTCCATATCCAAAATTAAGGCTATAGGGAACTAACTATCAAGATGGGGGTGGATACAAGTGATAAGGATGCCATAGATGCTATCATCAAGGGCTCACAATCAAAAATACAGTCATTGAGGAAGCAAATTAAAATTCATGTTGTTGAAAATTTACAAACCAAAGAGTTAGCTCAAGTTGAAGATGAGAAGGAATCCTAGATAAGGAATTGATACAAAGGAATAATGAGGTAGTAGCAATTAAGTTGAATGTATCAGAGCTTCAATAAAATATTGATGCCCACATATGTCTTGTGGTTGTGTCAAACAACCCACAAAACCCCACTGAGCAGTTAACCAAGCCTCTCACATGTTTTTAGCTATCAGAGAGTGAGCTTAAAAAGATTCATATTAACTTGGACAACACCAAGTACATGCTAGAAAGAAAGGAGAAACAACTCAACTCCACCCAAGAAATTATGGACCATATTAACAACAAGTAACAGGTTGCACAAGATGAGATCAAAGCACTAAATAATTTAATGATTTGGAAATCATGACATACTACTGTCATTTTGCAATTTTGTAAATATTTTATTTTCAAGAAGGAATCAAAATATGTTATGTAATCATTAGGAGAACTAGTCTATTGGCATGCTTCCACAACTAAGTATCTTAGACAACTGTTTCACTTCAATATATTTCTGTAATTGTTTTTGTTTTGACTCTCCCAATAAAAGGGATGGAAACGTATTATTAAGGGTTCAATTTTCTATTCCAGCGAATGTAAATTTTTGCAAGTTTTGCAAGTTATGAAGTTATACGAGATGCATATTGTTATTGAATATTGATGAAGAAGTTATTGGTGATTCCTGGCACTAAAATGTGGAGTATGTGAATTTGTCATTTTTTATCATTTTCATATGTGTTTCTTTCCTCTCAGAAATTATGTAATTGTAGCTACTAGAACTCATTCTTGTATATCATATTTATGTATGTCATGTCATGGAAAATGCTACCTTTAGTGTGTGAGATTGAAGGCCTTAAATTCACTCCATAGTTTCTAATCTTATGCCCTTTGTCTCTTTAATTCCATTGGAATTTAGAGCACACGATTCTATCACTAGCGCTCTGCACTAGGTTTCTTTATTTCATTTCTTCTTTCACCTATACTGAAAAAGTTAAATAAAATCCACTTATTATGTGAAGACCACCATAACTGAATATTAAGCCTTTGGAATGAGATATTGTCAATGTATAAATGTGATTTACCTCTGAGAAAGGTAATTGAACCATATTTAAATCATTTTACGTTTAATTCTTGAGCAACAATGATTTATCTTCAAGAGACACTAAGATGTCCTAGGCACTGACCTTCTTCTCAACCTAGAAGTTATATCTAGGAGCCACAACATAGTGAATATTGAATTTTTCCATCAAATTGAGTAGATGACTTATCAATCCTTCAAAACAATTTTTATTAATAGAATAAAATAATTCTAAACAAAATTTATGTACCATCTATCATCTTTTAGGTGGTGACTATGATTTTAACCTTTGAATTCTTCTAGAATTAGTTTTGGAATATATTTCAAGCTTGTTAAAAGAAACATTTAAGTTATGGTACTCTAGGTAATATAATGTGTCACTTGTATAAGTAAATAGTAATATTGCCTAGATTTGGGCCTATATGAATAATTCAGTGAGATTAGTATTTCTAGGAGATTAATACAACCATCCATTCATACACACAAGATTCGTTTGATCATTTTATTTTTTTATTTTCTCAATGCTCTTTGAAATACCCCACACATGTTCATCTCCAAAACTACATAACTCCACCAAAATTGTTTTTTCTTCCATTCAAGCCATGCAAAATCATATTCCTTGCCCTACGAACATGGTTTTGTTGGCATTATGATGCATGTGTTGTCCTTGATGGCAACTCACTTGTAACAGAACAAGTATATGGTAACTAGATGAATCAACAGGTCAGTTCAGCGATGATGGAGTGATGGAACAGAATAATAGAATGATGGGACAAAGGTTTATAGATCATAATCATAAATTTGATAAAGGTGAATATTTGAAGATCTATACATGGTTTCATCAAGGCCAAGTCGTGTATACATGCAGGTACAAAGAAGAAAAGTTGTGTTCATGCTGGCACACTAATTTAAGAATACCAAGGATCCTTACCATGGTATTAGCCCACAATATTGAGCATAGTAATGGTTACTCGATCCCATCCAAGATTACCACTGACACTAGTGTAGTTTTGACTCATGGTATTGGCTAAGGCTCTAACTATATAAGGAGGTGAAGATAAAAGTGCTAAGTGTGCATGTGAAAGGGTTTTCGATGAATATTTCAATCTAAAGTATATTTTCATTGTAAGGGCCGTCGTTGACACATAGATCTGAAATAATTATGCATTGATGAATACAATGATGGATTAGGATCACGAGACCTTAAATGAATTTCCATTGTATGATTTTCTCATGGATTAACTAGATCTAAGTATTGATGCATGTTTTTACCTTTAAATATTATGATCTGGGTCTTTCTGACGTTTTGAAGAGTTGCTTTATTTTAGGTCAAAATTTGTAGATTTGTATGGAAGTTGGTCTCAGTTAAGTTGCGTATACATGCGGGTTCGTTTCTTCAAAGTCACGTAAATAAAGGAAGGGTTTATATTCATAAATGATTGATCAACCTGATCAATGTTGTTGTATCTCTATTGTCTATCAATGATGTCCTCATGTTGATCTGGGTTGAGTGATAATTTATTAAGTAGAACTAATTGAATGACGAAGTTGAATTTGGTTACATGTTGATTGGTTGAAAATATTATTGATGTTTCTAACTATATGAGGGTTCTACAAGCTAACATAATATTTCATAATAACTCTGGTCAACTTTGTGTCCGATTCAAAATTACAAGTTTTTAATATATTGAGATTTGTACGCGGGTTGCTCTACAGAAAAGCACGTATACACGTTGGTTTCCTTAAGTGAAGTAGCGTATACATGTTGGCATATGAACGATCAGGTTTGCAGTTGATTTTCTGTGTTGATGCAATATTATAAGTTTAGTTATGTGTTATGGTTACAATGATCTCATTGTTCTGTTTGAATTAAGTTGGTGTTTGATTCAGTGGATCCACAAGTTGTGATGTATTAAAGTAGGTGGATCCATTGTGAAAATTTATGAAACGTAGTCCACAGATATTGTTGAGGGTTGGAACCTTCAGTGAGGAAGTCAAAGCTTCATGCCAATAGTGGCTAGTAATCAGATCAGGGGGTTGGAGCTCCCTTATAGTAGGAGCTGGAGAACAAATGAAGGTTGTATCCTTTAGCAGGTGAGTTCCTGCGTACTGGACCGAGTCTGCACTAGTACAAGAATGTAAGAAGTTTTTGATATTAATAAGTTTGAAGAATGAGACGACAACATCGGTTGTTTTCTCCCACATTAGGTTTCCACCTTAAATCTTGGTGTTCATGTGTGTTTCTTATGTGTGATACTTTATTCTATTCCTACTGCACCTGCTTATTGCATATCAAATGCCTAATAAACCTCTTACACTCTGGTTTAAGTTTAACAGATAAATAATTAGATGTGTTACAAGTTTAATAAGCATAGACTAGTTTCTTTTACAACAGTCATGTACATACACAAGCTGGGTTCAATAAAGTTGTGTACATATTTCAAAAAAGAAAATTATTATTTTGAGTTTTTTAAACGCTGATTCACCCCCCCTCTCAGTATTTTTCCTAACATGTTTCATCCAACAATTCCATGCTTTTTGCAAGGAGGAGATATTTTCTTTTCGAAGAAATCAGACCAACAATAGAAACTAGAAGATATGGCAGAGGAGTTATGAAGTTCCAAGCCTCGGGAGGAAATTGAAGAGTAATTTCTCACAATGTCTCCCTTTATTTGTCCAGAAAATGTTATTATTATTTTCACATATAATTTATTAATTAAATAATGATGGCGTTGAGGGATTATGTTAGTCTATCTTTCATTTTCTAAAGTATTATTGTCTTACGAAAGTAGTTTGCGGGAAAATATCTATTTTTTTTCAAAAATATATATAAAATATTTCAAAATTAATGAGTTTACATTATTTTTTATTTAAGGTTTACAAATCGCCTATTTAAGGGAAACACATTTTTATGGTATCATATTGGATGCTTCAACAATCTCAAAAAATATTATATAAAAATAGTAAAAAATATTTGAAATCTACGGTGTTTTCCTGCAAATATTTATGATTATGATTTTGTATCCTCCTATGTTTTCCAAAAAGGATATGCAAAGCAATTTATGTACTATGGAGTTATCCTTCTTGAAAAATCTCTAATTTTTTCAAAAAAATATAAAATCTTTCAATATTAGTTTTCAATAAATATTTATGAGTAAGATAAACCGTATTTATAGATACATTTATGGAAACAATTTTTGTACTATGTAGTTAGCATACTTGACGAATCTCTATTTTTTCTAACAAAAATATAAAATCTTTGAATATTATTTTTCTAAAAATATTTATGAGTAAGATCCATCTTATTTATAGATACATTTGAGAATTATAAAGAGTAGCCACAATTGTCGCATTTAATATAAAATTTCTATACTTGTTCAAAATATGGTTCCTTAATTTTCTCTCCATGTGTTGTGAGGACACTTAGATCACACAACAACAGTTCACAAAGACGACATGGCAAGTAGTGGTAACAACTCCAGAAGTGGCAAAAGAGAGTAAATATCAAATAATTCAGACAAAGCATCTTATGAATGCTTTACAAGAGTAGAATAATGGCCTTACTCATCAAATATTTGCCAAAGTTGGGGTCAATAACACAACTCTTCTTTAAGTCACCGAGAGGTTCATTCAAAGACAACCCAAAGTAAGGCATTCTCCCATCTATTCATGGAACATTTTATCTTAAACCAACAAAAGTAATCTAAAAAGTCTGACCTTTTTAGTTGTTATGTATTTCATTTTCTTAAATATTTATTTTTAACATTTGCAAATATATGTTTCCTATTTTATGAAAATTAAGTCAGAAGATGCACCTCAATAGTGAAAATTTGAATTTTTTTTCTAGAATTCATGGCTATATATTTGATTTTATGAACATTCATGTATAACATATAGATTTATGAGTTTTCTTATTCGAATATTATTCAAATATTAACTTCATTTGTTATACATGTATAGTTCATTATTCCTTCTATTTTCATTTGTATTTATGTGCTAAATGATTTAGTAGAAAGGGGTAGCAAAATGGAGAAAATGAAATAAAATGATCCTTGCAAACATAGTGAGAAGCTATGGAATAGAATGGTTAACTGAGAAAATACAAATACAAAAGATATGGAAAACATGGTTAGTTATACCACATTTTAAAATAAAATATATATATTATATTATATATATTTTTTTAGCTTTCGAAACCTTATAATTCCTGGGATATATGTGTGTGTGGGGTTGGAGCCAACGCTTTAATAGAAAATAGGAAATTAAAATAATTGCATGTGTGTGTTTCATCATCTGGAAAAATTACCATGGAGGACATATCAAAATTTCATGCCTTCTAATTTCCTATCGACATTTCACCCCTTCCTAGATAGGTGAAGTCTTTGTAATACATTTAGAAGTGAAAATGCGAATATGATACTCCTAAGAAATTACTTTTTGTGGATGTCCTCCTATGGTTTTATAAACTTGTCATTTCTCTTCTCTTAGAAGCAGTAATGGATCTCTTAAGCATAACCTCTCTTTCCCGGCAATAAAGATTTCTTGGGGAATAAAAAATTATCCAATGATAGTTTTGAATTGTTTTCCTTCCTTCAAATAGTCCATACAATCATTTTTTTTATTGAAAAGGCCCAAACAATACAATGTTTCTTTAAGATCCCTTAATGTAGGAAATTGAGGAAGGTGAGCATGACTTTTTATGCAGTTCTTCTTTTGCAGTGGTCCCAAAAACATAAGACAGAAATTGGTGGGATGAAGATGCAATTATTGTGACTAATGAGGAAGAGAGTGTGTAGGAAAATTGTAGTTATGATGATAGAGACTTGGAAACCAACCATAGCACTAATGCCAAGTCTATCATTTCTTAGTGTCTCAGTGCAGCCAGGTCAATCTCTTCATCATTGGGAAAAGAAGAACTCTCACAAGTGAATTGAAATGGCACTTTGACATAGAAAGCCATTGTTGTTGAATCTTTATATGGCTCTTCACTACAATTTTATGTAGTGGAAACATTAGTCCCCTATCCTACAAATGAAACAAATCCAAAACTCGATCCCTATATTTATTATGCATGAAGCTATGGTGATTATTATATTGATACAAAATTTGTTGATTCACAACTATGAATGAAAACTATGAAATTTTTTGTATATAATTGTTGGTCAAATATTAAGTTTGGGATATTTTCTATGATTTGATGACTCATTATGATTGGATCATTTTCTGTTACTAGGACTCCTTAGCAATATTTCTTTCTATTAGTTGAATTCAAAATTTTTCCCAAGGGGTAGAAATGATTCTGGAACTGATCTTTTGATGATGTCAAAATACTTGAATTTGTAATTTATATGGCCTTGCAAGTACAAATTTGTAATCAATTGTGGAGACAATTATCATTTTATGTTTTTTTTGAACAAAAAACTTTGAAGAATATGCAAAGATGTTGAATCTTTGGTTTATATGAATGAACTCTCCACCATTTACAATAGAATAGAAAAAGTACTTGTGGTTAACTGAATTTTACTACACTATCTCAATTCTTAGGAAGCTTTGACAATTGCACACTAAGGACACTAACAAATAGTTTTCACAAATAATTTTATACTTAAATAGGAATGTAATGTCTTTGCATAGTGATTTGATTCCTAGATGTATATATTTTACCCCTCTAAATTTGAACTTGTAACATTTCAAAAGATGGCACGTGTTGTTAACAATTAGGCCCACTCAATTTGTACTTAAAATTGGTGTAGTCTAACTAATAAACAAAATCCTTTTCTTTTCGACAACAATACAATTTCTAATATGATTTCTAACCATAGTACAATTTCTTGTTGTTTAAAATATACTTTTGAATGCGTAAATGGATTCAACACCTTGTCAAAATCCCGCAAGGTACTCTCAATTTCTTGAAATTAAACAAATTAAATTTTCATTTTTAAAAATATAATATACAATAATTTGGGAGCAAAATTAACTAGAAAAAGAGGGCCAAAAAAATATCACTCATTATTAGTTAAGAATACCTTAAATTATGACATAATTAATTTACTCTGAGTGATTTTTAGAAAGACATATTGAATGTTAGAGTATTTTATGCTTTTGCTAGAAACCTCTTCTATAATTACGCACTATAAATTTAATAAAAAAAATACACAAAAAACTTATATTTAATATATCAATTATTATTTTTTTAATTATGGAAATTAAACTACAACTTTTCAATTTAACAATTCTATGGGCATATATTTACACCTTTCACGGAAGTTGTTATTAAATATTTAAACAAATAGAAAATGATATACCCTTGATGTGTCTGACAAAATTATTCACTGAACAAATTTATTAAAACTCTGTAGTCGCTTTGGGGAACTTCTAAGTGGAAATCTTACAATTTTTTTGAGAATACAAGCATCTAATTTTAAGTGCAAATGAAAGGGCCTTAGAAAGAGAATTCAAATTTTGAGAATGCAATAATCTAATTTTAAGTGCAAATAAAAAGGCCTTAGAAAGAGAACTATGTAAGGTGATACTTGGATAATATCCTCCAAGTTGAATCATGCGGTTGTATATGTCACAGGCTTCATGAACAAAATCTTTAACAAGGCACATGGCTCGGTCCACTGGATTTCAATACTCTCCAGTTAGTTCACAAAAAGAGATATAAATAATCTTAAGGCCATAATTAATATTGTTATATCTATATAAGAAAGTCACATTTATTGTGAAATTACAGAGGTAGAGATGTGACAACGTTTTGTAAGACAAACAAATTGGAAACCAAACTCAACTATATTAATATTTGACCTCAAAGAATGTTGTATACAATGTACATATAAATGCATAATGAAACCATTGATTCAGTTTCTAGGTCGTCTTGGACTCTAATAACCACTCACCATAACACAAACCTAATCCTAAGGATTATCTATCTAACATCCTCCCTTAATCTGAAGGGATGTATCAAAGTCCAAGAATGGGATCTCAAAATGCAAAAATGCATCTAAAAAAAAGTTGAATGTCTCTTAGAAATGGTTTTCAAGGATGACGACAAACCAAGGATGGCGGTTTTTAATAAAAAACCAAAAACAATACCAAAATATGGGAGAATTAAAGGTCTCAACCAACACCAACTCTGGAACCTTCATAGCAATTCTCAGAACAACCAAAAATGTGGTTTTAAAGTGACCACTAACTATGGAACTATATATGTAGTTCTTCGAACAGTTCCAAATCTGGAAGTGATCATTCACAAACAACTCATCCAAAAAAAAAACTAAATTCCCTCTGGCTACACTAACTGGTATAGGTTGTGGCTTAGGATCACTTGTGGATCTCTGAATCGAGCTCACTTGACAAATCTTTAAACCTGTAGCAGAACATCACAACTCTATCAATCCCCCCTTGTTGGATACAAGGTGAGAAGGTCAAGTATTCTTCATCACTGCAAGTTTGGTAAATACTCTCGAACATATCCTGTAGTATGACCTGTAAATATTCTTAGCTTCTTTAGACCAATCCCAAGAAGTTATCCATCAAAAATTAATTCTCTCTTTTGCAATAATATCCTTTCTGGAGCACTTATTTGAATGGTTATTATGCTTTCCACAATGCTCACACGGGTGATGATCAAAATAATGATCTTGCACATGTACAACTCTATTACAATGTTGGCGTCAATCAATTTGTTCTGGAACAACACCATCCTAAAATCTAGCACTACAAAAATTGTGTAGGTTTATAAAAATCAGGAATATGAAAAGATACATCCAAGACATCCTTGTTATGTCCCAGCATAGTTTTGTTTTTGTTATGCGTAATTTATTCCCATGGTCTTATAAATTTTTTGGGAATGAAAAACTTCACATATGTATGCAAATCACTCTTTCATACCCTTGTTTTAAAATTACTTTTTGCTACATCCAAATTCGCTCTTGAAGTGGCTTCATTTCTCTTTGATTGTTGTTTGGAATTAACATCATCTCGTTCTACTTAAGACTCAATATGGAGAAATTCAACTTTCTCCAATGCATCATGTAAATGACCTCCAATATCAACAAGACTTGTTTTTCTTATATTTATAGTTTCATCAACAATGCAACTAACGAGATTGTTTAATATATCTAATACATTTTTAATTTGAGCCATTTTTAGTTAATCTTGAGTGTCAGTTTCAACCGAGAATGCACTCGGTTTCAATGTAAAATGAAAACAAAAATTCATAAAATACTAGATAGTGACATGCTCAAATAAAATTTGAATTGATGCAACCAAAATGTCCTCTTATTGCTTCCCAATGAATGTAGCAAGTACCACAACCTCCAAAATTAACTTCCCTATTGTTTTGTAAAACTAAAATTATCAAGCACAAGGATTTAAGCTTGTGACCTTTAATATACCAAATGTAACTGTATGAGCTTTTCTAACCACAATGTCCTTTTATTTTCCTTAATTTTATATCCATACATTCTATGATTTAAACTCCAACAAAATTACAATCAAAACTTAAGAATAAACACCCTTGAAAACTTATTTTCTACTGCTTCCACACACATCTACTAATCTGTAATAGAAAGGCATTCAGTCATTCATTCATATGGTCACACAACTCAGTCCTAGTAACGTGAATCTCGAACACCAACATCCAACTCCCATAGTTGATATCCCTATCACATGTGACACCAAACCTTCACAAAAAAATTTACAAAGTAATATCCAATATATAAGTGTCTATTTAAATGATATTATTGATACTCTTTTTACTATACCTGGATTGTGACTGTATAACCTCAATACATATAAGTTTCTCGAACTAGAGTCCATTCATGCTCACGTATTTCAGACTTGGGGTTTCATACACCTTCTTGGAACTGAGGCACCAACCAAGACAGAATCAACAGGTTTCTACGTGAAGTGAACAAAAACTTCTTAGGTAGATGACTTGTCAAATTAACCAAAAGCTCAAACAACGCCTCGACTAAATATTTAGTACTTCGTCTCAGTGAAAAACAACAATTCATAAAAACACATTGATTCTAAAATCATATAATGTCTTTCATTTACCTTATATGAATCGAGACAGGGATTCAAATCTCACTAGCTCTCGTTTTATCTACATTTGAAAGTCTTCTGTGTTAACAAAATAAAACCAGACATCGCTCATTGAACATTATTCACCATTATTGCACTTCATTTATGTTGGAAATATTGGCATTGATGTAAAGTTAAGTTGATTGATTAATGTCAATGAATTTTATTGATATCACTAAGGACATTGGTGATAATTTATGTTCAATGGAAAGTGTACATAAATGTTGAATGTTGAATATAAAAGGTTGAAAGTGATGTGAAGTGCAAAGGATATGGTAATCAATGTGAAGGCTAAACATTAGGACAAAAGTTGAAATACATATATTTGTTTGGACAGAAAAAGCAGATAATCTAAATACGATTCGTCTCTTGTAAATATTATTGAATGAGCTATTAGTTAAACTCTAATTTTTATTACAAATAATTTTCGGAATTGAAAATGAAAAGAAAAGCTTCTGAGCATTTTTTGGAAGTCCAAGAGATTATGTTTCATCTCATATTCCTCCAAAGAATACAAACATCCAAGAGGGCTTTCTTATAAAATATAAAATGTGGAATGGAAAATGATGATCTTATTTTTGAGTGGAAGGAGTTTGCATCACAGAATTGATGAGAAGTAGCATAAGAGAAAAAGAGTGAAAAGAAGGAGTTCAACAGAAAAATTGATAGCATAATTGTATATGAGGTAACCAACATTTGTGACTCGATGTTATGATTGAGAATGATTTGGATTTAAACAAGAACGCGATAAATTACAAATATAACCATAAATATAGAGATGTAGCAGAAATAATACTTCATTTCATTAATGTAAAATACTGAAATATGCTTACAAACAGAAATGGGAATAAACCAGCTAAGGCGATGGTAGCTTATCTCTGAGAAGAGATGTGACGGCTACATGCCTTTGAACTATGTTACAATGAGGCTCGAAGGCCTATTTATTGTTGAGAAACAATGGAAAACCCTAAACATCGAAAAACCTAATCCTAGGAGATGAAGCACCAAACTATGGGCCCCTTTTGGGTAAATTGGTACATCAACTTCCCGGGGTCGTAATTTTGGCATACGATCTTTGTTTGACATGCAAAATACTTTGTTAGAAAGATCTATTTTAGGAATACAAATTTGGGATGAGAAACATAGGTCCATGGACCTATTTTTCTCCCAGGTTTCCCAAAAAACGTCGTTGAGGGCCTCAAAACGGCTCTGGAAGTTCAGGGCCCGAAAAACTACTAAAAATAGTAAATTGTGCTACAATTAAGGAAACTGAAAAATGAAAGAGATAGTTGTGGGGGTCCAAGTGGGATATGCGAATGGCCACCAACATCCATCGAGATCATTCCTCCCCCATTAGGAAGAAATGGTCCCCATTGCATTGAGTTCCTCCATGAGATGATGAAACTTCTGATGAACTTGGTCCCTGGTGAGCTGTTTTGCAACCTCTAATGTGTCCAGTAATGGTGGGAAGCTTGGTCGAGGGCGATCCACATTAAACACTCAGTGAAAGTGAAGGAATGGGGAAATGTTATGCTCCAAGGAATTGTTTCCCACAGCCTCGGTACTGGTGTAAGGACCATATCGAAGTGGTCTGAGCTTCTAATGGGTTCTTGTAAGGCGTTCTTTCTGCAGATGCAACCAGACTTTGTTTCCCACTTGAAACTTGTGTGATACCTGATGTTGATCATGTCATTGCTTGTACTTGGCATTGTCTAGAATGGAGTGGCGAAAGATCGGCCCATTGGGTAGAGGTGCTCCAGAAGTCATATCGGACAAATGCTTGACCTGATAGTTCAATGGTACACCTGTGGGTGAGGATAAGTCGTCCTTGTCTTCTTTCATGACCCAACTGCTTCTACTACGTGGAGGAACCCTTCCTGGGGGCCATGGATGTGGCTACGATCCTCCCCTTACTTTGAGAGCGAACCAGATAGAAAATAAATTTCCTAGTTTAGGAGATGATCTTACTACCTTTCTTAGCAGAGATCAAAGAAGTGGTGGTAAGGGGGGCTACCTCTGGTATCATGTATAATGAATTACCCAAATAAATAATAATAGCGCGAGGCCTTCACTCATACACAGCATTTCGCCTACATAATTATGGTTGGCCTAATAGTACATCACAGACATCAAGAGGTGCAACATCACACAATACCTCATCTGTGAAGGGCTTGATGATGTAGGGAAGGTGGCACTGCTGGCAGACTTGGAGTTCTTGTCCTCAGTGAAGCCACCAGATACTATATGGCTGTGGGTGTGGTGTAGTCAGTAGGCCCAACCACTTCACGACCTGTTCCGACATGAGGTTCGTTTGGCTTCCACTATTGATATTGAATTACAATGGCGAACCCTTCACCCACATCTTTGAATGGAAAAGACGCTCCCCCTCCTCTGGATCTTTGGGCTCATTCTTCTGGACCTTGGTCATGGCGACAGTGGCGCTAGGGTCTGCATCAATGATTTGCTTCCCTTTGTCATTCCCCTTGTCAGCTTCTGACTCAAGGATGGAACATGCATCTAATTCTAAAGCCTGCAACTTGGCCACTAGCAACTGCTTGGTCTGACACTCACTTGTGTTATGAGTGGGGCTCTTATAGAATGCACACCACTTTCCTGTGTCCTTCTTTGAATTTGTGGTGTTGTTCTCTTCTTGCGGCTTTGATGGGTTGTCTAGGGTCAACCCGCCTTGGTTTTGTCCTTTGTTCTTCAGATTTAAATCCAAAGTCTCACTTCTTTTGTTTAAACTTCTACTAAATCTTAATAGCGTATCAGTACGCAGTGCCGAGTGAGGAGATGTTCAGGAATTCCATCTCTTCCTAGATGTACCTATGTAGGCAGTCACAGTATTTGAGTACCAAATGCAACTCAGAATCCTTGATACCTGACTTTGTGCGAAGGGTATGAAAAATATTTGTGAGCTCCGACACATCTTGGTCCCTCCCTTACCATAGCATGGTCCACTTTATGTATTTGTCTTCATAGATTTTGATAGGGTAGTACTACTCCTTAATGGCATCCTAGAATGAATTCCAAGTGGGTGCGGCTAAAAACAGTAAGTTCGTACTTTCATCCTTCTACTTGCAGTAGATTTCCCACCAGTCCTTGACATGGGGGGCTACTTTGAGAAGTGCAA